>VMDO01003139.1:0-140469 GCA_007922755.1 Pedetes capensis
CCTGAGATAGTTGTCACAGGTGGCTTTTTTGTGCAGTATTCCTATCTTTTTATTAAGAATGGAGCAACTGCATTCTTAGCTGAACAGGTGTGGTAACAGTTTGAGATGCAGAGACCCAAACCAGAAAGCTGGAGTAAGTCGTTTAAATCACAGTCGATAAGCAGAGACAGTGGCAGGTGCAGGAAGGATAAAAGGTTGCAAGGTCCCCAGAAGCCATTTGGGGTGAAAGTGCTAAAGAAAAGATTAGGTGAGGATCAAAGATGCTGAACTACAAAGGCAAGAGCTTGCTTCCTATTGAGGTTGCTTTCTTGATTAAAAGAACCATGGGACGCACACATGCGGGTCTGGCTATGTATCACGGCGACAACTGCAAAATAAAATCCTGGGGTCAGCAGCAGCACTGGTGTCAACAACAGCAATGACAGAAGCAAGAACTGCCACCGGCTGGCTGAGGCTTGCTACCAAAGCTTCTGAAAGCGGACGCGTTTGGAAACTTGGCCACAGGTAAAGCAATGAAACCAAACGCAGAGATTTCACTCTGCCTACACCTTCTTTTATGGTCCCTGAGAAAGCGATGGCTATATCGGATGCTTCTAGAAGGGTCCATACAGGGTAAGGTAAGGGCAGCTACTTCACCAGGAGCAGCAATACGAGAAGGAGCTTATTTCTCCATTCCTGTCACGGTTTGAACCTAAAGTATGCCCCAAAGGTCATGTGCATTACTATTGAGTCGCCAGCAGGTGGCACTGTTTGTGGAGGTCATGGGGCTTGGGAAGGTGGGGGGGGCTCAGCTTTGCGGAAGTGACATCACTGGGGGTGGGCCTATAGAAGTTTCTACCCTGGAATTGAGGCTTGGGTCGCTCTCTCTGTTTCTGGTCTGCCATTCCTTGAGGTCATCTGACCCAGGCCTTGCTACCGCTGCTGCCACACCACCATTATGGACTGATCCTCTGAGTTCCCAGTAAACCATAGACGTGTGTTTGGGTTGGTTTTCTGCTGTAGCAATGACACCTGAGTAATACAGAAAACTGGTACCAGAGAGTGGGATAGTCTTGAGGCAGGATAGAAAGACAGGGAAATTTGGGGGACATGGAAAGGGAAAGAGCTTTCACCCCAGGGTCTGGTTTCAGTCTCGCCAGCTGAGAATCAAGAATTTTGACACAACTAGCAAGAAGACTGCTGTGAAGGCTGCCTGCAGAGGGATATTATTTGGGGGAGAGATTTTACATCATGAAAATGTTAAAATAGCAATAAGCCATGCTTAGGGTAAAAATATCTTACTTTTAAGTTTGACCTTGCCTTCCCCTCTGTAATTCTGTGCCTCTTTGAGACATGCCCAGGCAATTTCCTTGTGGCTCTTTTCTTAAAACTATACAATGTATCTCCTGAGCCACCTTATAATCTTATTTTACTAAAGGAAGTTCTTCCAATAGAAAAACCTGAACAATAAAACTTCTTTTGATCTTATTGGTACCTCCTGTGGATTGATTTCCTGTGAGCTCCCAATAAATGTGTCCCCCCCCCCCCCGCCCCCTGTGAGTTTGTTTGAGTTGGTTTTTCTGCTCTAGTAAGGAGAGCAAATACAATTGTCCCTGATTATCTTTCCAAACATAGATCTCTTCAGAACTTGGGATATTTAGAAGCCTGTTTAGAAGTGTGGGCTCTTCCTTGGCTACCAAATAAAGTCTAGATTCCTTAGCACAACGTCGAATCCCTTCATAACACAAACTGAGCTTATTTCTCATTCTAGTTTTCAGTCATTCTTCTCTATATTATGTGTACCTAACAGTTTTTCATCACACCCAACATAAACTCTATCCATGCAACAGTTACTCTCCCTTTCCCTCATCCCTCGGTCCTGGTCATCTGTGTTCTACTTTCAGTCTCTGTGAGTTTGCCAGTGCTAGCCACTTCATATAAGTAGAATCACACAGTAGTGGTCCTTCTGTGTCTGGCTGATTTCATCAAGCAAGTTTTCAAGGTTCATCTAGAGCTGGGGGTGTAGCTCACTTGAAGAGTGTGTACTTAATATATCTTGAGGCTTTGAGTTCAATCCCCAGCACCAATAAAGTTCATCTGTATTGTAGTATGTATCATATTTTAATTCCTATTTAGGGCTGAATAATATTCCACTGTATGTATATTCTACAATTTGTCTATGAGATTGCCCATCCATGGACATGTGGGTAGATATTTACTTTTTGGCTATTGTGAGTAATGTTGCTACGAACATTGGTGTCTAGACATCTGTTTGAATTTCTGCTTTCAATTCTTTTGGATATATAGCTAGGAGGGAAATTGGAGGGCAACACAGTAGTTCCAGGTTTAAATTTTGAGGAACTATCGCCCTATTTTCTAGTGCTTGCATTTTATATTTCCATCAAAAGCTTATGAGGGCTTTAATTTCTCTACATCCTCACCAACGTTATTTTCTGTTCTTTTGAAATCAGCCATCCTAGTGGGTGTGGGATAATATCTCATTGTGATTTTGACTTTCACCTCCCTAATGACTAATGCTCATTTGTAAATCTTATTGGAGAAAAGTCTGTTTGAGTCCTTCAGTCATTTTTGAATTGTTTATTCTGTTTCTGTTGTTGAGTTGTAGGAGTTCTTTATATACTAGACTCAGGATGTTAGTTCTCTGTCCAATATTTTATTGACAAGTATTTTCTGTTTGTAGGCTGTCTTTGCATCCTTAATAGCATTCTTTAATGCATCAAAGTTCTTAATTTTTATAAAGACCAATTTATTTTCTTTTATTGCCTCTACTCTTGGTGTTTTATCTATGAAACCATTATCTAGCCCAATGTCAAGGAGAATGTCTAGTCTCATTGTCTGAGAGTTTTGTAATTTTAGTTCTTAATAAGGTTTTTGTCTTTGTTTCATTTTGTGTTGATATTTGTATATAGTGTAAGGTAAAGGTCAAATTTTATTCCTTTGCACACGTAAATCCAGTTTTTTTCTCCTAGCATGAATTTTTGAAAAGACTGTCTTTATCGAGTGATCTTAGCAACACTGTCATAAATCAGTTGATAGCTACCTTTGTGTACTATTGATATCTTAACCATACTAAGTCTTCCTATTCATGGACATGGGATATCTTTCCATTCTTAAGCTATTCTTAAATTTCTTTCAGCAATGCTTTTTTTTTTAGTTTTCAGCATACAAGTCTTTTACCTCCCCAGTTAGATTTATTCCTAAGCACTTATTTAAAAGAATTAAATACTTTTTAGATACTATTACAAGTAGAATTACTTTCTCAATTTCTGTTTTGGATTGTTGATTGCTAGTATTTGTGTTTTCGTCCTGTAATCCATAATTTTGCTGCATTCCTTTGTTAGCTCTAGTAGCTTTCTTGTGGCTTTCTATGGGATCCTCTATACCCAGGACCATGTTATCTGCAAGTAAGGACAGTTGTACCCCTTTTTTCTTTCCATTTCAATGTCTTTTGCTTCTTTTTGTTGTGTAATCATTGGCACTATAACTTCTGGTACGATGTTGAATGGCAACGGTGTTCTTGTCTTGGTAGTGATCTTGGAGAGAATTTTCAGCCTTTCAACATTTAGTATGATGGTAGCTGCAGGTTTTTCATAAATACTCCATATTGTGTTGAGGATTTTTCCCTCTATTCCTTGTTTTCTAATATTTTTCATCATGAAATAGTGTTGTCAGATGCCTTTTCTGCGTCAAGTAAGATCATTGTATGTTCCCCCTCTTTCCTATCTGTGATTTAGTAAATTGATTTTCTTATGTTGCAACACTCTTAAATTCCTAGGATAAATCTCATTTGGCCATCACAAATGTAAATAATCTGTGAATAAGCTGCTGGATTCAATTGGTTAACATTTTGTTGACAATTCTGGCATCTATACATTCATAAGGGATATTGGCTTGTAAATGTCTTGTGATGTCTTCACCTGGCTGTAGTATCAGTGTAATGCTGGCCTCATAGAATGGGTTAGGAAATATTTGTTTCAAGTTTTTGAAGGAATTAGAGAAGGACTGGTATTAGTCCTTCTTTAAATATGGGGTAGAATTCCCCTTTGTGGCTATCTGGCCTGGGACTTCTTCATTAGCAATAATGCTTTCTTCTTGTTGTTCAGGGGAAATCTAGTTTTTAAGGGAGGAAAGTCTTGACGGAAAACATTGTCTTAAGAGGGCTCAGCCTCACAAAGGGGAATTCTCCCAGGGTCCCCAACTATTTAACTTGTTCAAACTTATCCTTCATTCATCAAGTACATTTCAATTGCTTCTGGACATTTTAAAATAAACTACTCTCCTAAGGGTAAAGATACCATTACATTACTCTTCTGCAAGAGAATTCTTACTATTTACAAGGTAGCACAGGAATTGCTTTCATGGTTGACAGTGTTGTCACAGTCATTCCAAATGATCCTTTGAGGGAGATAATACTCAAAAGTAAGTAGTGGATTGTAATTAGAATCACTGCTTCCATATATACCATGCTATGAATAGCCCACAAAAGTTGGATCCAAGTGTGAAATGTCATGAGTAAACAATATGCCTTATTATCTATTTGGAAATACTTGTTAGGTGTTGTCCAGTTGGGTCAGACTCATAGTGACATTGTGGACAACAGAATGAAACACTCCCCAATACTGTGCCATGCACATGATCTTTTTATATTTTAGCCCATATTTCTAGCCACTGTGTTTCTTCTCATTTCGAGTCATGCTCCACCAACAAATGGATGTTCCAGGGACTTTACTCCATTCTCATCATTAAGCTCAACTCTACTTTGAGGCAACTCTTCCCTACTCATCTTTTGAATGCCTTCCCGTCTGGAGGGCTCATTTTCCAGCACTCTCTTTGATGGTGCTGTTATTCATAGGGTTTTTGATGGCTAATTGTTCTTGGAGTGGGATGCTGAGTCCTTCTCCCTAGTCTGTCTTAGTCTGGAAGCTCAGTTAAAACCTGTCCACCACTGGTGGCCCTGTTACTATCAGAGATATTGGTAGCATAGCTTTCAGCATCACAGCAGCTCTGACAGCAGGATGGGCTAACAAGTCACTTAGAGGTGGAAATACTTAGGTCTCTTTGAAAACTTTAGGGTTCATTGCTTTCTATGGAAATTAGGGGCTGGGATTTAGCTCAGTTGGTAGAGCGCTGCGCTGAAGTGTCTGAGGTCCCGAGTTCAATTCCCAGCACCGCAAAAATGGGAGAAGGGCCTGGCAATCCACTCCCGAGGCAATCCCGAAAACAGTCAGCCATTGAAAACCCTATGAGGGTTGCTATGAGTCGGATACCAACTGGAAGGCACCTAACAACAACAACAACAATGGAAATTAGAAGGACCTGACATCCCACTCATGAAACCATCAGCCATTGAAAACCCTATGAATAGCAGAGAAGCACTGACAGTGCTGGGCATGGCAAGGTGTTGGGGAGTGTCTCGTTCTGTTGTACATAGGGTCGCTATGAGTTGGATCTGACTGAATGGCACCTAACAACAACAACAACAACAATTAGAAGTAAATACAAAAGTTAAAAGCTTGGGCCTTGGAACTAGCGTGGGATAACATGTATCGTTATTATGGTTAAGGAGGCGTACTAAAAGCAGATTTGGTAAACCCAGGGGTTAAAATTGCTCACTCTGCAGGCTTTTCTGGATTCCAAGTCTTCCCTTTCCTTGACCCAAGGCTGCCCATCCCTCCTTTTTCTCCTGGGCCTTGCCTTATTAGTACTGGTAAGTGTACTCAGATGTCCATATATTAGGAAAACCATAAGACACCAAACAAAATGCTTTGCTTCAACTTTCTACACAGCTGGGGTGCTCTGGTTATGGAACTCTGAGAAACAGTGCTGGTTAGAAATAACTGACAGAAAGCTAATGAAGAGTAGTAGTGTCTACATTTCCTTTTACCCTCAAGGTGGGGTAGGGGAGGGCCTGACTTCTAAGGCCGCCCTATTAATCTGGTTGCTCTTTTCATCTTTGGCCATGGAAAATCTCTTTCTTGATCTTAGATAGGCCACCCAAATCTGTACTCAAATTTATTTGTTAATTTGATCTCTTCAAATACAGCTGCAACCCATTTTCCTTGAGTTTTCCTTCCTCTGCTGCACTTGTTAGAACCACAGTCCATTGAGGCAGGAATCTTTTTATTCCCTGTGTAATTCTTTTGGGTGGTTCATGTGCTGCTATCAGAATTTTAAAAATCTAACTCTATAAAACTGGGTTTCATCATTAAATGGCTCAAGTTATGAAATCAACGGAAATGGTATGTGTCATAGATACAATATTTTATATACATGATGTCACTTCATCTTTCAATGACCCTGTAACAAAATCTTGTCCCTATTGTATAGATGAGCCTCAGAAAGACCAAGTGGCCTGGCTGGAATTTAACCTCAAATTTTGTTGATGCTAAAAATCTCATGCATTTTCCTTATTTTATTTCCTTCAAATTTGTGTTGGAAATAACTAGGACTTGAATGGAATCGATTCAGATCCCTAACTCCTGTATGGTTTCAATGTCATAAAAACCAAACTCACATTGTAAGCTGAAATTTATTAAGTTTATCAAAGATATGCTGACAACCAAACTTTCATGGAAAATATTTTGAGATGTGATTAGGACCTTAGATTAAATACATGTAGCATAAATCCTTAGGTTGTACCACAGAGCAAAAATTCTCAAACTTTTCTTCATTGTACCCCTAGGCCAAAAGAACAACTAACCATTCTGTGTATTAAATAGGTGATGGTGGTGGTTGTTAGGTGCTGTTGAGTCTGTATCCGACTTATAGAGACCCTACGTACAACAGGGGAAACTATTGTCAGTGGTTCTCTGCTAGTCATAGGGTTTTCAATGACTGATTTTTTGGAAGTGGGTTGCCAGGTCCTTCTCCCAAGCCTACAGCACCTCGTGTTCCCAGGTGTTCTCCCATCCAAGCACTAACCAGGCCTGACCCTGCTTAGCTTCCAAGATCTGACGGGATCGGATGCCACAGGGCTAAGGCTGCAGGCATTAAATAGGTAGACCTTAATAATTTACTAAGCACTTACATCCTAATATCAGAACTATTTGAAGAAAAGTATAACTTGACAGAAAATATTTTTCACATTAAAACTGTCACAATTACTTATTAATAGCTAGTGTACCCCTGCTGGACATATCTTAGACCTTAGAATATGATCACAATGTTTACTTCTTGTTCCTCATTGATTTTTTTCATAGCAACTACCAAAAATCCAGTCTTACACAGACATGTCATTCAAAAATGTTATACAAACTACTGTTGAAAATGTAACTATTTTGTGCTAGTAGTTTGCATGTTATCTGACAGATATCGCTCAAAATTTAAAATAACATTCTGGGCGTGGTGTGGCCCACCTGTAATCCCAGCAACTTGGGAGGCAGAAGCAGGAGGATCTGGAGTTTGAGGCCAGAGGCAGCCTGTGGAATTTAGACCATAGGGAAAGAAAAAATAGAAAACGAGGGTGGGGGAGCAGCTCAGGAGTAGAGCACTTGCAAAGTATGTGACAGGTCCTGCATTTAGCTCTGCCCCTCTATACAGGCAAAAAAATCCTAGGCCTTCCTGTGAGTTCACAGTAGCAGCAGCTGGGGCAGGAGGGGGGGGGGTGTTCCCTGTGAGCCAGGCAGGCCTCTTTCATATGCATATTCATCTCTATTACATATCTAAGGCATACCACGCTTTGATATACATGGTGAAATGGCCTCTACAGTCACGAAAGTAGACATGCCCATTGTCTCATGTAATTACCTTTGTTGTTGCAAGCCTTCAGAATCTCTTTTCCCCTTTCTTTTCCTCTTTGCTCACCTCCTGACTTCCTTTCCTTCACTCTCTCCTGACCTTCATTTTTTTGTTTGTTTGTTTTATGAAGCTTCATTTATAACTCATTCCTCCCTCTTGGATCTTACAATGTACACTGAGGTTTTCAACCTAGAGTGAAGTCAATAGAAATAGCGTATGTTTTGATTGAAGTACATATGTAAACCTGGTATTTACACACATTTCTTCAGCAACAAAGGCAAAGTTTTTACCAAAGAATCCTTTATATTCTCAAACTGACTATTTCATACAGCAGGGGATAAGAGGAAGGAAGGAGGAGGAAAAAGAAAAAACTTGACTAATAAGCCTTTTATTTAAAATGTTTATCAAGTACCACGCAGGTTCTTGGATCAGGACAACAAGGAGTTTAGAGCTGGGCTCTCCCAGAACCCAGGCACCCACATGGTCAGTCCTAGATACTTATTTGTTGGCACAGGTCAAGTTTGGGTCAAAGACAGGGGCCAAGAGAACAGGAAAATTTGCTGTATAGGAGCACGGGCTTTGCAGCCAGGCTATGGCAAGTTTCGCCTCTATAGTTTAGTAGCTCTGTGCAAGTTAATCTTGTGGGTTTTAGATTTTCTCGGCAGTTAAATGGGAATGATACCCATCTCAAAGTCACAGCTTCAGGACTGATTAACACCCACAAAGTGCACACCATCATGTCTAGTTCATTTAAAGGTGAGGGTGTTAGAGGTTATCAATCATTATTATTAAAATAGGGCTGACTGATTAAAGGGAGCCAGCCCCAGGTTTGCTAAAGAATGTCCAAGGTAGAGAGAGAATAAATAGTAAGGAGAATGGCCGATGTCATGTCATCTGCTGTGGAGGGTGTAAGCTGGTACAGCCACTTCAGAAAACCACTTGGCAGTATCTACTAATGCTGAGCCCCAGGAATTCCATTCTTAGATATACATTCACAGTGACACTTATTTATGTATTCCAAAATATCTTTATATCAGGATCTATAATAGCCAAAAAGTTGGTAACAACACAAATGTACACCGGATAAACACAATGTGGTATTTTTTGACAGTGGACTACTATGCAGCAATGAATGTGGATCAATCACTGTTATGCAACTTGCACACATTTCACAATCAGTGTTGGGCAAAAGGCGGCAGCCACGAAATCTTGAACACTGTATGGTTCTGTTTATATAAATGTCCTGAATGGGCAGACTGATCTACAGTGTTAGACACTAGGATAGTGGGAGGTGAGTTAAATGCTAGCTAGGTACACAAGGAGCCTCCTGGTGCTGGCTCCAGTGAGTACTTGCTTTTTGAAAATCTTCGCAACTTGGTATGTTTTCATACAGATGTTTTATTTTAATAACTTATTTTAACCCGTTAGTGCCATATTTATAGGAAACTAACTTTTGCAATAGAAGGAAATGTTTAAGACACTATAGTTTCCATTAGACTAAACATAAAAGCAAGTAGCTGCCAGGAGATAATGTTGAGATATGGTGTGATAATGCACACATCTGTGCAAGTCTGATACAAATTCTGAGAAATAATAACAGGCGAAGTTACTGCTGTCCTATAAACAGGACAGTGCACGTTAACAGGTTAAGAAAACCAATTGGCCAAAGCATTGAAAAGATTTCTTCACAGGTTTCTATCTCAGCAGAAGAGAGAGACAAATTGAAATAAAAAAAACAAACAAACTTTGGAACGAAGGGAAACCACAGAAAGAAAACATGAGGCACAGCAGCAATTGCGGGTAGAACCTTCAGGTCAGATGTCCTACGGTGGCCGACTCTGGGTAAGAGTGAGATTGTGCTACGGCTGAAACGCTCAAACCCCAGCAGCTTCACACAACCACTGGTTTCTCACTCATCACAACCTGCACACGCAGGCTGAGGAGAGCTTCCCTTGGCCATGGGGTCCGCAATCACGACAGCAGGGGGAAGAGCAGGTGGCTAACGGGACAATGGCTCTGGACGTGTCTGCCCCCAAGACAGACACACGTCTTTCTCACACACGTCAGTGGCTAAAGCAGGCCACACAGGTACGCCTCACTCCACAGGGGTGGCAGTGGAGCTGTGCTGGGCAGGAAGGGGATGAGCTGGAAAGGTCACACACCGCTGGCAGCCTCCCTGGCCCCTACCCCTCCAGGCTCGATCCCCCATGGAATCTTGTCCCCAGAGCACCCATGTTTCCACATCCCCGCCTCCGACAGGAGGTCACAGGAAGGAAACAGCTGGTTTTTCAGCCCACTGCGGTCCCCCTGGCTAACTGGTTACCACTGGGGTGGCTGATATCATGGGGGATGGGGTCCCCACTGCAGGGCAGTGGCTTCGGCTCCTTTCTGGATCAAAGAGGTGAGTGGTGTTGGAGCCTGAGAACGGGTCACAGTCATGGCGGAGGCTGGAGGAGGTGCATCAGGAGGTCAGAGGTCAGTGTGTGTAGATGGTGGTGGTGGGATCATTCTGTCACAGGCAGAAATATGAAGGAAGGAGAGTGGAGGAAAGAAGTAGATGGAGGAGGAGAGAGAGAAAGACTGAGGCAAGAGAAGTAGGAAAAGGTCATCCTCCTGTTGTCAGCCACTAACAGGTGTAAACCTTCTCTTAGGTCCTGTACAGTGTGACTCGAGACTCTAGGCTTTGGATAGCCTTTTCATCTCTGTTAGGTTTTTGTTTGGTGTGAGTACCACACCAGAGTCCCCTGTTTATCATTATCACTTTGGTTTTTTGAGGTAAGGGCTTGCTATGTAGCCAGGACTGGCCTTGAACTCGCCATCCTCCTGCCTCAGCCTCCCAAGTGGAACCCATGTTTATTAGCAGAGAAATGACCATGAGCAGAGTTCAAGAAAAAAAGTGAGTGGCAGGCTTCTATCTTCCGCCCACACTCCTCCCTGTTCCTGGTGAAAAGTGAAGCGTGCTCCCAAGGAGATGTCCCAGGGAAGGACCGGAGGGTGCAGGCAGACCTTTGTGCCCTAAGTGCAAGTGCCTCCTAGAAGCGCATAGCAGCTTTAGGGGACATGTGTTACCACTAAAGTGTGTGTGTGTGTGTGTGTGTGTGTGTGTGTGTGTATCTAACAACTTATGACCTAAGCCTGGCATCCGATCCCATCTGCTCTGGGAAGCTAAGCAGGGTCGGGCCTGATTAGTCCTTAGATGGGAGACAGCTTGGGAATACTGGGTGCTGTAGGCTTGCGAGAAGGATCCAGCAGCCCACCCCCAAAACAACCAGCCATCGAAACCCTATGAATAGCAGAGAAGCACTGACATAGCCTGGGGTAGTGTTTCATCTGAGTGTGCTTGCTGAGTTGGACCCGACTTGATGGCACCTAAGAACACAGGATGTGTGGAAAGAAGAGCTGAACAAGGTGTCGGCTGAGAGACGGAGAATCATTCTAAGGTAACCCGTTGACCTCCCTGTACTTACATAACTCAAATTATTTATCTAAATTCTCATAAGCGTAGGTTTGGTGGTTGTTGTTGTTGTTGTTGTTAGGTGCCGTCGAGTTGGTATCCGACTCATAGCGACCCCCATAGGGTTTTCAGTGGCTGACTGTTTCGGGATTGCCTTGGGAGTGGATTGCCAGGTCCTTCTCCCATTTTTGCGGCGCTGGGAATTGAACTCGGGACCTCAGAGACTGCAGCGCAGCACTCTACCAACTAAGCCAAATCCCAGCCCTTGGTGGTTGTATCAATTCCTTTTATTGTAAAAGAAGTCCTAATGACCAATGGTGTCAGGGAGAAAGAAGATGTGATCCTACTGATCAAAAGTGTCGGCAAAGGGACAGTTTTAGAAAAATCCAGTTTTGAAAGTTTAGGGTGCTATGGAAGTAGTGATTCCTCACATTCCACAAAACATGGCTAAGAGTCCTTTAAGTGGCAGACTCTGCCTCTGCCTTCCAAAAGGATTCAGGGTCCAAAACCTAGTGTCTATAGAAACTGTGCAGGGACATGTTGTTGTTATTGTTAGGTGCCGTCGAGTTGAGTCCGACTCATAGCAACCCTATGTACAGCAGATTGAAACACTTGCCAGGCAAACGATCTTATTTATGTTTAAGCCCATGCAGGGACATAGCTGCTGTGAAAAGAAGATGTTTGTAGGACCAGGACTCCACACAAAGCGTGACGAGGAGGGTGCACGTAAGAAACGTTTATTAAAGATTGAAAATTCCTCCACAAAGGGAAAAGATGACCCAAGCCCCTGTACTGTTAGGTCTGGTCTTTGAAAAGTGAACCTTTTGCATTTCTTGCTCGCTAAAAATAAGCCAAAAGGCGTTTGATTTGCAAGAGATGCTTTGGCAGCTGCGATTCGGTTTGAGGTCGAATAGCCAATGGGCCCAACTTGCCGTGCACCGGGGTTGAGCCTCATGAAAAAGGGGCTGAAGAGAAGGCGGCCTTACCAGTTCAAACAACGGCCGCGGGAGGACTGGTGGTCACTTTCCTGCTCATCGGAGACTTGACTTAGAAACTTAACTCTTCGCAGGTGCTTCATTTAGGGGCGCTGTTATTATAGACCTTGACGCAGAAAGCGAAAAGGAAGGCGAGGAGCGCCAGGCCCACAGCTTTCCTGAGCGCGCAGTCTCTGTGGAGCGCGTGCGCCTGCAGCACTATTCGGGATCTTGGTGCGGTGTGCTGAGCTGCAGCAGAGCTGGAGGACGCTGAGCACAGGTGACTCCCAAGCCTATCTGCGAATTCCTATAAAGAGAGAAACAGAGGGAAAAGTGACTTTCGTACGGAGAGAACGCCGCTGTGGGGCCAGTCAAGCATGGGCTCCTAGGAAGCGCTGCCGTCTCCTTTCTCCTTCAATGTGGGCGCACTGATTTATTTTTGAGCCTGGCATAATTCTCTCTTCTCTCTTTCCTTTCTTTATCGAGGGGCTCGGGATGGCACTGAGAGTCTTGCATATGCTAAGCAGGCAATGCACCACCGAGCAATGTCCCTGGCGTGGGCACATTTAAACACCCATCATGGCCCAGGTGACCCCAGGGCAGGTAGGAAAAAGGTCCTCTTTCTGGAGGGCCAGGCCAGGTTCAGGATTTCCCAGACCATGCGGGACTGCGTGAGAGACAGATGGAGCAACTGCATGCAGAATCAGGGCAGAACTCACACAATGTGTGGAATCAGATCACACGTGTGTCTAACTTTCGGGGGTGCCACCGCGGCTACTTAGCAGGGGGTTACACAGGGACAGAGTGGAAGTCATTTTATGTCCTTTGGACTGAGGTTCCCAGCTGGTCTGATGTGGGAGCGCAGACTCCACCCTCAGGGGTCCTGGATGGGTCTGGGTGACCAAAGGGAGCTTCCCCCTGCCATTGCCTCCATTCGCCCTGGTGGACCACAAAAATGCTATTATGGTCTCTGTGTTCCAGACACGGGAAAGATCCGGAAACCCAGTGTGGAGAGTGGGCAAGGAGCTGGGCAAACCATTGCCACTACTTTTTTTTTTTTTTTCCTGGTACTGGGGGTTGAACCCAGGACCTTGCGCTTGCATGCTCTGCAAATCTGCAAGTGCTGGACCACTGAGCTGCACCCTCAGTCCATTTTTTTACTTTTTGGGACAGGGTCTTGCCAAATTATGCAGACTGCCTCTGGTCTCGAACTTGCGATCCTCCTGCCTCCGCTTCCCTAGCCGCTGGGATTATGGGCGTGTGCCACCGTGCCTGGCTGCCACTGCTTTTCAGCGGTCTGTTCTGGGGGCTTCCTAGCCAGTGTGGAGGAAGGATGAGTACGTGGCCCCTCCCGGGGTAGGTCTGGTGTTCCAAACTGTCATTTGACTTTGTTACATGAGACCTTCACCTTCTATGCCCTCCTTAGATCACTCACTACCTTCACACACCCCAGGGAACCCCCTCTGGAAACGGAGTATCTGGAGAGACGGAGGTAGGGCTGGGGGAGGGGCAGAGCGTGTCCATGGAAGAGCAAATCCACAGCAACATGGAATGTCCTAGAATAACCACTTTGCTTCACTTGCTCCTCCCCCTCTAGGTGTCTGCGATCCCCTGCTCCACTTCTGGCTTCTGGGGGGGAAGCTGCAGTCACCATTGCACAGCAGAGGCGCTGCTTGAGCAGGAGTGTGACATGGGGATTGTGCGAAGAGAGTCCAGTGTGCGTCCTGGCAGCAGATGAAGTAGGAGAGGATGAGGGCCGAGGTCAGGATGATGCAGAGGGGAGAGAAAGAAGGGATTTTTGAAGGAGAGTCAACCGGACTTGACTTTAGATGGTTGGTCAATGAGAGGTACAATGAATTGCTGTGAGGCGCCCTCCAGTCAGGTCTGACATAGTGACCCTATATACAGCAGAAGGAAACACTCCTCGATTCTGTGCCAGACATACAATCTTTTTAGTATTTAAGCCCATTGTTATAACCTTTGTGTCAATCCATCTAGTTGAGGGTTTTCCCTTTTTTCATTGACCTTCCTGACTACATGTCCAAACTATATAAGACATATAGAATGCATAAGATCTAGCCATCTTTGCTTCCAAGAAGCACTCTGGTTGCACTTCTTCTAGGATGGATCTGTTGGTTCTTTTGGCAGTAAATGATATATTCAATATTTGTTTCTAGCATCATAATTCAAAAGCATCAATTCTTCTCCTGTCTTCCTTATTCAATGTCCAGCTTTCACAGTCATATGATGCAGCTGAAAATACCATGGCATTAGTCAGGCTCACCTTGGTCTTCATTGTGATATCTTTACTTTTTGACACATTAAAGAGGTCTTTTGCAACAGCTTTTCCCACTGCATTTGTCTTTTGATTTCTAGACTGCTACTGCTATGGCTGCGGGCTGGGATGTAGCTCAGTTGGTAGAGTGCTGCGCTGCAGTCTCTGAGGTCCTGAGTTCAATTCCCAGCACTGCAAAAATGGGAGAAGGGCCTGGCAATCCACTCCCAAGGCAATCTGAAAACAGCCATTGAAAACCCTATGAGGGTCACCATGCGTTGGATACCGACTCGACAGCACCTAACAACAACAACAACTGCTATGGCTATTGACTGAGGTTGTCCAAGATTTTGCTTTACTTGGTTCTACAGTCTTTTCTCCATTTATGATGAAATTATGTACTGACCCAGTTGCAGGGATTTTTGTCTTGTTAAGGCGCAATCTGGACTGTACGCTGTGTTCTTTGATCTTCATCAATAAATGTTTCAAATCTTCTTTAGTTTCAGCAAGTAGAGTTGTGTCATCTGCATAACACAGGTTGTTAATGAGTCTTCCTCCAATCCTGATGCTGTGTTCTTCTTCATAAAGTCCAGCTTCTTGGATTATTTGCTCAGCATAGAGATTGAAGAGACATGGTGAAAGGATACAGCCTTGATGCACAACACTTTCAACTTTAAACCAGGCAGTGCTTCCTTGTTCTGTTCAAATGACTGCCTCTCGGTCCATGTACAGATTCCCCATGAGTACAATTAACTGCTCTGGCATTCCCATTCTTCAGTGTTACCCATAATTTGTTGTGATCTACACAGTCAGATGCCTTTGCAGAGTCAGTAAAACACAGACTTCTTTCTGGCATTCCCTGCTTTCAGGTAATATCCATTCGACATCAGCAGTGATGTCCCTGGCTTTTTGCCCTCTTTTGAATCCTTGCCTGATTTTCCGGCAGCCCCCTGTCTATACACTGCTATGGTCACTTTTGAATGATCTTTAGCAAAATGTTGCTTGCATGTGACATGGATGATATCATTTGATAGTTTCCATGTTCAGTTAGATCCTCTTTCTTGGGAATAGGCACAAATAAGAATCTTTTCCAGTGAGTTGGTCAAGTAGCTGTTTGCCAAATCTCTTGACATAAACAAGCGAGCACCTCCAGTGCTGAATCTGTTTGTTGAAACGTCCCTATTGGTATTCCATCAATTCCAGGAACCTTTTGTTTTGCCGATTCTTTCAAGGCAGCTCCACTTCCTCCTTCAATGCCATTTTGCTTCCTTGTCACACGCCACCTCTTGAAATGGCTGGTCATCCACCAATTCTTTTTGGTGTAATGACTCTGTATTCCTCCCATCTTCTTTTGATGTTTCCGCCATTGTTGCATATTTTCTCTGTGGAATCCTTCACTATTGCCACTCAAGGTTTGAATTTTTCAATTCCGTAAGTTTGAGAAAAACAGAGGATGTTCTTACCTTTTTGTTTTCTACCTCTAGCTCTTTGCACATGTCATTATTATATTTGATTTTGTCTTCTTGAGGTGCTATCTGAAATCTTTAGTTCTTTGTCATGTCTTCCTTTTACTTTAGCTGCTTGATGTTCAAGGGCAATTTTCAGAGTCTCTTTTGACATGAAATTTGGTCTTTTTTTTCCCTTCCTTTTTAGTAACTTTGTTTCCTCATGAATGATGTCTTTGATATCATGCCACAAGTCCTCTGGTCTGTGGTCATTAGTGTCTAATGCATCAAACCTATTCTTGAGGTGGTCTCTGAACTCAGGTGGGATATACTTAAGGTCATACCTAGGCTCTCATATACTTGTTTTAATTTTCTTCAGTTTCAGTTTGAACCTGCAATTGAGCAGTTAATGGTCTGATCCACAATCAGCACTTGGTCTTGTTCTGACATTTGATATTGAGATTTTCCATCATCTCTTTCCACAAATGTAGTCAATTTGGTTCCTGTATGTTCCATCTGGTGAATTCCATGTGTATAGTCACCATTTATGTTGGTGAAAAAATATATTTGCAATGAAAACATCACTGGTCTGACAAAATTCTTTCAGGTGATCTCCAGCATCATTTCTGTCACCAAGGCCATATTTTCCAACTACTGAGCTGCTGCCTTTGTTTCTAACTTTTGCATTCCAGTCACCTGTAAAGATCCGTACATCCTGATAGCATATTTGATCACTTTCAGATGGCAGAAGCTGGCAAAAATCTTCCCTATCTTCATTTATAGCATCAGTGGTGGGTGCATAAATTTGAATAAGAGTCATATTAACTGGCCTTCCTTGTAGGCGTATGGATATCATTCTATCACTGACAGCACTGCACTTCAGGACAGATCCTAAGATGTCTTTTTTGATGATGAATGCAACCCCATTTCTCTTTAATCTGTCATTCCTGGCAAAATAGACCACATGCTTATCTGATTCAGAATGGCCCATGCCAGTCCATTTTAGCTCACTGATGCCTAGAATGTCAGTTTATGTACTCCGTTTTGACAATTCCTAGTTTTCCTGGATTCATACCATGTACATTCCATGCTCCAATTATCAATGGATGTTTACTGTTGTTCCTTCTCATTGTGAGACGTTCCACATCACCAAAAGGAGGCCCCTGGAGCTTTACTCCTTTCTTGCCATTAAGGTCGACTCCTTGACTTTCAGGGCCTATAGCCATACCACTGTGGCATCCAATCCCATCAGATCTCGGAAGCTAAGCAGGGTCGGGCCTGCTTAGTACCTGGACGCGAGACCACTTAGGAACACCAGGTTACAAGCTAAAGGCTTGGCAGAAGGATCTAGTAACCCCACTCCCCCCAATCAGCCACTGAAAACCCTATGAATAGCAGAGAAGCACTGACAATAATGTTTCCCCTGTTGTACTTAGGGTTGCTATGAGTTGGACACCAACTTGAAGTCACCTAACAACAACAACTACTCTTCCCCAGTCATCTTTTGAGTACCTTCTAATCTGGGCTGCTCATTTTCTGGCCCTATATCTGAAGGTGTTTTTCTGTTATTCATAGGGTTTTCAATGGCTACTTGTTTTAGCTGCTGGGTCCTTCACCCTAGTGTGTCTTAGTCTGGAAACTCAGCTGAAACTTGTCCACCATTGGTGGCCCTGCTGGTGTGTGAGATACTGGTGGCATAGCTTTCAGCATCATAGCAACACACAAACCCCCACAGCCCGGCAAACTGACAGACGTGTGGAGGATACAAAGAACAGGAATGGGGAAATGAAACTATTGTTTACAACCCAATTTCCACAAGCTAATATTGACATATGCTAGAAGTGGAAGAATTTTTTTCTTTGACATAGGAGAGGAATTGGAAAATTAATCAAGCTGTTGTTGTTAAATGTCATCAAGTCAGATCCAGTTCATAGCAACCCTATGTACAATGGAATGGAACACTCCCAGATATTGTGACATGCCCTGCACTATGCCAGTGCTTCTCTGGTATTCATAGGATTTTCGATGACTGATTGTTTTCAGTATTGCTTTGAGAGTGGGTTGCCACATCCTTCTCCAATTTTTGTGGTGCTAGGGATCGAACTCAGTTGGTAGAGCGCAGATTAGCTCAGTTGGTAGAGCGCAAAGCAGTGCTCTACCAACTGAGCTAAACTGCAGCCCCAATAAGGCTGTTAGCTACCAGGAGAAATCTCTCATCCCCAATGGCAGTCATCGGGGCTGATACCCCGCTCTTCTCCAGGAAGAAGTCTTTAACATGAGCCCCACAGCAGGTAGGGGGCAGGGGCTCAGGGCTGCACCCCAAAGAGCCCCACTCTCCAGAAGACAGGGTGCCCTGGTGCCTGGCTTTTTGTGTGATATTTTGGAGCGGGGAGGATGTTGATGAGCTGCCATGTTGATTAAAAATGGCCTCACTGTCTCAAGAGCAGCACTGAGGTGTGGCAGCCTCAGAGATGAGTGCAGAGTCCCTCTTCAGCTGAGATGACAGGCGGTGTGTGAGCTCCTCCAAAGCAGCCAGGTGGACAGTGGTGGGCGTAAACCACTCCATGGCCTTGGCTGCTGCCCCATCTGGGGCAGGCACTGCTTGGGGGTCCCAGTGTGCTGCGCTGTCCGAGGCTGTGCTCCCAGGCAGGTACCACTGCAGTATTTGCAGGGAGGAACCCCACAGTTCCTGCTGTTGGACTCCCCCACACCTTGTCTGACCTCACTCTGCATTCAAGACTAGGTATGAATACCCTAAAGGTGCCCAGTTCCTACTACTGCCTCACCCTGGGCGGTGGAGGGACCGGTGACCCAGGCTTCTCCCTGCTGCTGGGGCCCTAAATGCAGAGGGTGTTGCTAGGCTCAGCAGTTCCTGGGAGACTCCCATTATTGAGGAGATGTTGTGCGAACCCCACTCTGTGCTGCCCATGCCACACACAACTGAACTGAGGGTCTCCCCACTCTTGCACGGTCGGCGGAGAGACTGGGTCTATCCGGCTCAGATACGGAATGTGCTGTGCCCAAACTCACTAATCACAGCCACAGAAGCTGCAGGTAGACTGCACAGTGGCCCCCAGTTAGAATCAAAGCCTCCACAACAAACCGACACCCTGGGACACAACTTCAAGAGAAAGCTACTTACTAAGACGCCACCTCATGGGAACCGTAGAGCTTGTGATCCACCAGATGTGGGAATCTGAAGGTGGGAACACCAGAAATATAAAACCAAAATGAGGTAACTGACACCTCCAAAAGAATATGCTGACTCTGCAAGAACAGATTTCAAAGAAATTGAAATGGAAGAAACTCCCGATAGTGACTAGGGAAAAAAAAAATCCTCAGTGAGATCCAGGAGAACATAAACAGTTATAGGAAATTAGGAAGAAAATGCAGGATATGAAGAGGAAATTAAGTGAAGAGATAAAATGTAGTGAATGAACCAAATATAAATCTTGAAAATGAAGAGCTTAGTAAGTTAAATGAAAATATAAAATTGAGTGCCTCAACAACTGATAAGATCAAGTGGAAGAAAGAATATCTGAATTTATAGACAGGTTTTTTGAAATATCCATTCAGACAAACAAACAAAAAACAAATCCTCAACTCAAAACAAAACTGAAAAAATGAAGAAAGAGTAATTAAGATCTTTGGGATACTGTTAAATGAACAAATATCCTCATCTCTGAATGCCAAAAGGTGAGGAGATAAAGAGCATAGAAAATCTATTCAATGACATAATAACAGATAACTTTCCTAATCTGGGGAAAGAGGAATCTCCGGGTACAGAAGGCTTATAGAACCCCAAACAAACTCGACCAGAAGAAAGTTTCACCACAGCAAATTATGGTCAAACTGTCAAAAGTATAAGATTAAAAGATTTATAACCTGAAAAATGACAAATCACATTTAAGGGACTCCCACTTAGACTAGTGGGAGAAGGACCTGGCAATCCACTCCCAAGGCAATCCCGAAACAGCCATTGAAAACCCTATGAGGGTCACTATGAGGCGGATACCAACTCAATGGCACCTAACAATAACAACAACAACAACAACAACAACACTTAGACTAACAGAAGATCTCTCAGCAGAAACACTGCAAACCAGGTAGGAATAACATATTCCAAGCCCTGAAAGAAAACAACTGCCTACCAGGATTACGATATGCAGCAAAGTCATCCTTCTAAGAAAAAAACTGATGGAATTCATGACCAGTCTTACAAATGATACTCAAGGGCAGTGTATTTCCAGAAGTAAAAGAAAGGTAATTAGCACCATGAAAGCATGTGAAAACACAAATCCCACTGGAAGACCAGATATACAAGAGAAAGAGAAAAGAATCAAATATTGTCAATACGGAAGACCATCATACCACAAAGATGAACAAGAGAGGAAGGAAAGAACAAAGAATATCTGAAACTATTTGAAAAAAATTAACAGTAACAAGAATAAATCCGTACTTATCAATAACCTTGAATGTAAATGGGTTGAATTGTCCAATTAAAAGATACAGACTGGCTGAGTGGATTAAAAAGAACAAGACCCAACAATGTTTTGCCTACAAGAAACTTCACAAGTAGTGGCACACATAGACTAACAATGAAGATGGAAAATAATGTTCTAAACAACTGCAAACCTAAAGTTATCATGAATAGCTATTATGTATGACAAAGTAAACTTTAAAACAAAAACTGGAAGAGACAAAGTCACTATATAATGATCAAGGAATGAACTCAAGAAGACAAAGTCCATTTAATGTATAGCATAGTTTAACATTTATGGAACATTTCATGCAGCAGCTGCAGAATAGTCTTTTCAACACACTCTTTTCATCAGCTTGTTGAATTTTCCCTGGACCATATAATAAGCCACAAAACACATCTTAAAAAATTCAAAAAATTGAAATCATATCCTGTACCTTTTGATCACAGTGGAATAAAACTAGAAGTCAGCAACAAAAGAAATTTTAGAAGCTATACAAATGTGCGGAGACTGAACTTTTGAATGAACAGTATGTCATTGAGGAAATCAAGAGAAATTTAAATAATTTTTGAGACTAATGAAAATGGTAACACAATATACCAAAACTTGTAGGATGCAGCAAAAGCAGCACCAAGAGGGAAGTTTATAGCAATGAGTGCCTACATCAAAATTTGAAAGGTTTCAATAAATAACCTAAGTATCATCTAAAGAACTGAAAAAGAACAAATCAAACACAAAATTAGCAAGAGGAGAGAGAGATCAGAGTAGAAATAAGTGAAATGGAAACCAAAACGATGCAAAAGATAAAGAAACAAAGAATTGCTTTGCAAAGGTAAAAATCAGTAAACCTTTAGGTAATCTAACAACAAAAAGACCCAAACAAGTAAGGTTAAAAAGGATATATTATAATGGATACTACAGAAATACAAAAGATTATTTGTAAAAAAAATAAATATATATTATGAACTGAAAAACCTAGAAGAAATTTCTAGACACATATGACCTACCCAAATTGAACAGAGGAAATAAAAAGCTGGAATGGACTAACAGCAAGTAATGAGATTGAATCAGTAATGACTCCCCACAAAGAAAAGCCCAGGACCACTGTGTTTCACTGTTGAATTTTACCATACTTTTATTTACTTATTTATTATGCAGTACTGGGTGGTCGAGCAAGTGCTCTACCACTGAGCTATACCGCTAGTCCCCTCTCCTTTTATTTTTGAGACAAGGTCTCACCAAGTTGTGCAGGCTGCCCGCAGCACTGAACTTGTGATCCTCCTGTCTTAGCCACTACAATAATAATGATAATAATGATGATGATGATGATGATGATGATGATGATGATGATGATAATAGAAAACAAATACACAAAAAAGGAAAGACTTCCTATGTTCATTAATTAGAAGAATATTAATAAAATACTACCTGTGTGATATACAGATTCAATGCAATTTGCATCAAAACACCAGTTTTGCTCACATAGCTAGAAAAACAATCATCATATGTAAACACTAAAGATCCCAAACAGCCAAAGCAATTTTGACCCAAAATAACAAAGCCAGAAGCATTGTAATTCCTTATCTCAGAGCTGTAGTAACCCACACAGCACGGCACTGGCATCAAAACAGGCCTATAGACCAATGGAACAGAACAGAGATCCAAGAAATAAACCCACAGCCAACTAATTCTCAACAAAGTAGCCAAAAACCTACTTTGGAGAAAGGACACCCACATGCAGAAAATTGAAACTTGACCCCAATCTCTCATTCTATACAAAATAAACTCAAAGTGGATCGCAGACCTAAATATAAGAACTGAAATTCTGAAATAACTGTAAGAAACATAAGGGAAACACTTCCAGACATTGGGACAAACAACAATCATTCTGGATAAGACCCCAAAAGCACAAGAAGCAAGAGCAAAAATTGACAAAGGGATTACACCAAACTCAAAAGATTCTGCATAGCAAAGAAACAAAGTGAAGAGACAATGTGCAGAATGGAGAAAATATTTGCCAACTAATCATTTGACAGAAAATTAGTATCTAGAATATATGAGGAACTCAAAAGAGTTAACAACAGAAACTCATATAATAATCCAATTAAACACTGGGCTACAGACTCAAAAAAGATACTTCTGAAAAACAGAAACACAAATGGCTAATACACATGAAAATAGAATGGCCTCTACAAAACAACCCAAAATAGTAAATGCTGGTGAAAGAGTGGAGAAAAAGAATATCCTATAACTACCACTACGTTGGTGGTAATGTAACTTAGTAAAGTCACTAAGAAAAGCAGTATGAAGGTTCCTCAAAAAACTGAAAACAGATCTGCCATATGATTCAGAATCTCACTTCTGGGTATGTACTGAAAGGAAATGAAGTCAGCTTACAAAAGTGGTATCTGCACACCCATGTTTACTGTGGTACTATTCACAATAGCTAACATATGGAATCAGCCTAGGTGACTATCAACAGATGCATAGATAAAGAAAAGGTTATATATATACACCATTGTTGTTGCTGCTGTTGTTAGGTGTCATCCAGTTGGTGTCCGCCTCACAGTGACCCTACAGACAACAGGCAGAACACTATTGCCAGTGCTTCTCCGCTATTCACAGGGTTTTCAATAGCTGATTGTTTTTTGGGAGTGGGTTGCCGGGTCCTTCTCCCAAGCCTACAGCACCTGGTGTTCCCAGGCGGTCTCCCATCCAAGTACTAACCAGGCCTGACCCTGCTTAGCTTCTGAGATCTGATGCCACAGTCGCACAGCTGCAGGCACAAAGAATGAAATCTTGTTACTTATAGCAAAATAGATGGAACTAGAGGTCATTATGTTAAGTGAAATAAGCCAGATACAAAGACAAGGGTCATATGTCCTGTCGCATACATGGAAGCTAAAAATAAAGTCAACCTGAATGTAGAGCAGTGATTTCTAGAGATTGGGAAAGGAGGGGTAGGAAAAAGGGGCTGGATTTGATCAGTGCATGCTAAATGCATGTATGGAAATATACTCATAGACTGAGGGGTGTAGTTCAGTGGCACAGCATTTGTTTAGCATTTTTGATCCCTAGTATGCCCCCTCCCCAAAGACAAAAGGCAAGGCTGCCTAATTTATCTCTGAATTCCTAGAAGCTAGCATGGCTGCTGGTATATAGTAGGTTCTTAGTAACTATTTAGGAATGCATGACCAAGGACGTGTAATGCAATGGGAGGCCTGGGGTTTAGCTCAGTTGGTGGAGTACCTGCCACTCTGCACTGAGGCCCTCAGTTCCATCCCCAGCACTGCAAAAAACAGAAGGACATGGCAATCCACTCTGGAAGCAATCCTGAAACAATGAGCCATTGAAAACCCTATTAGGGTCACCATGTGCTGGACCCACCTCGCTGGCTCCTACCAACAACAACCCAATGAGATGTGGGACGATCATGAACGTGCCTGTACGCGTGGTGACCAAGGCGCCCTGTGATGCAGTCAGAGCACTCTTGCACGTGAGTGACAAATCGCTGTCTCCGCAATGAAACCATCACTTGCTATATTTGGTTTTACACGAGCAGAACCAAGACACTGCCTAGCTCCTCCTAGGCCTGAGTTCTTTAACCTTTGTAGTCATAGATGGCTTTGGTAAGGCAGTGAAGGCTACAGATTCAGAAAAGTGTGGAAGCGCTAGTCCACATCCGCGCGCAGCCACACTTACACTCTGCTGTGTGAGAAGCTTCACAAACAACCTCGCCTGGGAGTGGATCCAACCCTTTGGCACCCATTCTCTTCAAGTAACAAAACAGAACAACCACACACACACACACACACACACACACACTATTAGGAGCAGTCTTGGAAGGGGCTTCTCTAAGTAGGAGGATCTGAAACTTCAGCTCCAAGAGATTCAGAGAAAATCCAGCCCCAGTCGTGGCCCCAGCCAAGGATGCTTGACCTTGGTTCTGTGCCTACAAATCAGGAAGCTGCCACTTGCGCCGTGTAGTGCTAGGCCAGGGGTTAGGCCGGCGGGGAGGGCTGAGATGGGTCTCAGGGCATCCAACCTTTGGTTAGGTTCTGAACACATTCCGCTCCACAAACCTGCAGGCCAGACGAGGCGCTTATGCTCTTGACCTTAATACAAACTCCGTGTCTTTTGGTCACTTTATAAAATCTCTTCCTCTCCTCCTAACTCATGTGCATAAAAATGTGCCCTAAAGAGGATTGCAAGTTCGAGACCAGAGGAAGTCTGCGTAACTTAGCAAGACCCTGTCTCAAAAAGTAAAAAAATAAATGGACTGAGGGTGCAGCTCAGTGGTCCAGCACTTGCAGAGCATGCAGGCCCGAGCCCCTGGGTCCAACCCCCAGTACCACACACACACACACACAAAAAAAGTGCCCTAAATATAAGTTACCTATTAACTAACCACATCTGCATTCCACTTAGTCCTTCTTTACTGGGCGTTCATTTTTTCCGTCCTAACATTTAACACATTTGGACATAACTGATCCAGAAAAAGCTTTTTGGTGCGGAGTGACCCTCCTGTTCCCAGGGGCAAACCTGTACCTGGAGTCCCGCGGGAAAGCAGGACCATGCATATGCAGCCATGGGAAGCCCACGTGACCCACCATGCTCCTGAGGGGCCAGGGGGAAGCAAGACAGCAGAACACGGGAGGGAAAATGGAGCCTATCACACTGTTCTGTTTTTATTATTTTCACCTTTTCCCAAATCAACATCTTGACTGATGGAGTTTGATAAGATTGTTATGTCGTTGCTGTTAGGTGCCGTAGAGTCAGGTCTGACTCACAGCGATGCTCAGAGGGTTTTCAATGGCTGATTGTTTCAGTATTGCTGCGGGAATGGATTGCCATGTCCTTCTCCCATTTGTGTAGTGCTGGAGATTGAAACTGGGGCCTCAGAGGCTGCGGAGCAGCGCTCTACCAACTGAGCAAAACTGCAGCTTGAACAAAAAATGTCTTAGGTGACAGAGGTATCAGTAGGCAGCTAGCTCTGTACGTTTCAACTGTCACTGGGGCTAGAGGGTAGTTCAGTGTAGAGCACTTGCCCGGCATGCATGAGGCCCTGGGTTCAATCCCCAGCACAGGACATTTAAAACTCAAGGCAGATGGGTGTATCATGGTACTAATCCCCTGGTTCTAATGGCATATGCAAATAGCCTTAGCTATTTTGTGTCTCAAATATGGTTAATCCACCCATGTGGTACTGTTCTTCGCACATAGCATCAGGAGGCAAACTGTGTAATGAATGAGCATGGGCTGTGAATGCTGGCAGACCAGGTCCTAAATCCAAGTGAAGACGGCCAAGTGATCTTAGACAGGTGGCTTAAGTAGTCGAAGACTAGTTACTTCCTCTGTAATGCAGGAATAGCAACAGCTGCCTTCAGGTGATGTTGAAAGGGTTAGAAATACCACGCCTAGGCCCAGGCCTGGAACACAGAAAGTTTACAATCAAGGGGGGCTCTTACTGTTGGAAAACAGACAAGGCCAGAGCCTCCCATGGGACTCAGCACCAGTACGAAGATGGTGGCCTGCCCAGAGGACTGTCCCTGCAGGCCCTGACCCGTAAGGAGGAAGCAATGGCCCCTGAGCAGTCAGCATGGCTTCCTCCCTGGGTCGGTGAGGGCTAGGCTCCCTCTTGGACAGTGAGACGTACCAAGCCTTCTGGGAAAGTGTGAACTGAAGCCAGCACCCAACCTTTGCCCTCTCTTGTTATTACTGTCTCGGGACTCCAGTCAATCAGAATCTGCTTTAGGAAAACCACTCTCAACCCCCACCCGCCTGCCCTGGGCCCACCCCGTCCTGTGCTCAGACCCACACAGGGCACATCAATGGCCCACTTGCTGTGCCCACCTCTAACACCCTACTCAGGCCCCTTCAGTGCAGGCTGTTCTGACTCTCTGATGGGTGCCCAAGGTGTCGCACTGAGCGGGGACTGTGTGAGCTGAACATGTACTGGTGTTCCTACTGGTTCCTGAGTATTACATACTCACCTTTTATACAGGCACAAGTATTCTTCACATGTGAAATGCTGCTTACCTATTGTTGTATTTATTGACTGTCAGGCAGAAGGGTCATGAAGTCATACTTCATCAATACTACATGGTACAGGAATCAAAGCAGTTCCTGGGGGAAGAGCTTCCCAGGGGGCAAACTGCATCACTTATCAGTCTTCTCGCGCTACTTTAACAAATCACCATACACTTAGGGTGTTAAACCGTACAAATGGGTTCTTATAATTCTGCTGGTCAGAAGGGCTAAGACCAAGGTGTGAGCAGGGCTGCATTCCTTCTGGGGGCTCTGGGAAATAATCTGGGTCCTTGTCAGTTGCAGCTTCTAGAAGCTGTCGCATTTGCTGGCATGAGACCCTTTCCTTCCTCTTAGAGCCAGCAGAACAGGGGCTTTGTAAGGACCCTGGCCATTCACATTAGACCTACTTTGATAATCCAGGATAATCTCATCTCAAGATCCTTAACTTAATCACATCTGCAGAGTCCATTTTACCAGGTGGGTAACACATCTGCATGTTCTGAGGACTAAGATGTGGCCATCTTGGGGGATGGGGGGTGGTTTGCTGTGCCTACCACTCATGGTGAGCCTGCAGCCATACCACTGTGGCCTCTGATCCCGTCAGATCTCGGAAGCTAAGCATAGTCAGGCCTGATTAGTACTTGGATGGGAGACTGCCTGGGAACACCGGGTGCTGTAGGCTTGGGAGGAGGACCCGGCAACCCACTCCCAAAAAACAATCCACCATTGAAAACCCTATGGATAGCAGAGAAGCACTGACAATAGTGTTTTGCCTATTGTACGTAGGATCATTATGAGTCGGACACCGACTTGATGGCACCCAACCACCACCACCACCACCACCACCACCACCACCACACAGCAGCTCGGATCCCACCAGAAAGTGGGCTCAGTTCAGGTACAGCTGAGCTAGCTGCTCAAACAATGTGTCGCAGCAGAAGTGTAACGTCACCCGTTTGTAAGGAACGTGCAGTGGGGCACTGCCAGGTGACTGCATAGCTGGCTGACCATGAAGCTTTTGGGGAAGGAGCCCAGAGAGCCTCCAGTCCTTCCACGGAGCCAACCCAGACCTGCTGAGCCAGCAGCTGGCTGAGAAAATGCACCTCCAGGGCCGCCTCGAGTAAGAAACAGGCACCTGGGGGGGGGGGTCAATCAATGTCTGCTGCACTGTATTTCTACTTATTCCTGTGCAGACCACATTCATATTTTCATATAGTCGCCATATCCTTTTCTTGGAAGCTAGATGGGCTTGGGCCTCTGATGGCAGGAAATCCCACCATTCGGAGAGGGCTCCTGAAGTTGCTCCTCCTCCTCCTCGCTAAACAAGCTGATGAGCTATAACATGGAGGGGGCTGCAGAAACAGTCCGAAGGATCCAGCAGGAAAGGCAGAGGACAGGCACCATGTAAAAGCACGAGGTAGAAGTAACAGTCATGGAGCCGTCACCACGTGCCCAGCAGGACTCAGTACTTGACATGTTCGTTCCCCTTTCATCTTGCCAACTCTCCAGCGAAGGAGCTGGTATGAGTTAACCTTGACATTAAGTTACTCACCCAGCCCAGGAGGCATAAATGGTGAAGTACATGCGAGCCCTGGCTGTAGTCATACTAAGCCTAAAGCAACATATCACAGATGCATTTATAGTACAGTTATAAGCACTGCATTGGGAAAAATTGTGGCAAAAGATCTCTTTAAAGGATTGGAAAGTAAAGAGGTCACACTGACGACGAAGGTGCATCTGACTCATGCCATGGTATTTTCAGTCACATCACGGGGTTGTGAAAGCTGAGCACTGAACAAGGGAGACGGGAGAAGAATTGATGCTTTTGAATTGTGCTGGAGACAAATATTGAATACACCATGGACTGCCAAAATAACCTACAGATCTGTCCTAGAAGAAGTACAACCAGAGTGCTCCTTGGAAGCAAGGATGGTGAGACTGTGTCTTACATATTTTGGACATGTAGTCAGGAGAGATCAATCCCTGGAGAAGGACATCATGTTTGGAAGAGTGGCAGGTCAACGCAAAAGAGGAAAACCCTCCACCAGATGGATTGACACAGTGTCTGCAACAATGGGCTTAAACATAAATAAAATTGTGTGCCTGGCACAGAGTCAAGGAGCATTTCATTCTGCTATACGTAGGGTTGCTATGAGTTGGACCTGACTCATGGGCACCTAACAATGACAACATAAGCAAAGAGGAAAACCTCAGGTACCAAGACTATTGCAACGTCTCCATCAAATACGCTTTATCCAACCTTTTGGCCATTCCCTCCCATGCAGGCTTCCCTACAAAAGGCCATTCCGGCAAAGGCAGCTCTGGTTAGGCAGAGACGCTTCTCACTACCTGTGCTGCAGCCCTGAGCCGTGGTGTGACTCTGTAATGTATGTGGCACGGGGATCAGGGAGTCTTCTCTGACTACACAACACAAGCTCACATACTTGAGGTGCTCGCATTAGAACGCATTGCAAAATGTGTTTTAATGAGGAACAGTTGGTCTGGTTCTGCTCAAATAAAAGATATCTCTGTAAGCGAGGTGCCACCTGTCTTCCCATCTTGCAGTGCAGTTTCTAAATGAGTTCTTCTGTCCCCAGCACCTGCAGGTATTGCCAGAGCCTTGCAATTGCATGCTGGTGCCAGCTCCTTTCCTTGGATTGACAGACAACTCCACCCCTGTGTTTCATGTTGTTACCAGATACCAGAAGATTGAGGGTTACCAGATACCAGAGGATATCTTCTAGATATCCTCCAAATTGGGAGCATCTTAATATCACATAAGTTGTTGTTAGGTGCTGTTGAGTCAGCATCCGACTCATAGCCATCCTAAGTACAATATATGAAACAGTATTATTAGTGTGCCTGTGCTATTTATAGGGCTTTCAATGGCTGATTTTTTGGGGTTGAGGGGAGTGGGTTGCCGGGTCCTTCTCCCAAGCCTACAGCACCTGGTGTTCCCAGGCGGTCTCCCATCCAAGGACTAACCAGGCCCGACCCTGCTTAGCTTCTGAGATCTGACAGGATTGGACACCACAGTGGTACGGTAAGTAGGAGTGCCCAATTATCTCCACATCAAAGAAATTAGTATTTTGCAATTCTTAAAATATATATGTTTAAACAATGTTACATGCATAGACCATCAACATTATAGGCATACTGCATTATAATAGGATCTACAAACTGAATTTAGAATTAATTAGGCCTTTTCCATTTATTTCGGGAGAACATTTACATCTTAGGACCTCTGTCACATGGTCACATGGTAGCACCATGTCAGCTTTTCTGCCTCACTTTGGGGCATGAGTGGTTTTATAGCAGATATAATTCATGTGAAGTCTTCCCTTCACCCCACACGTTCAATTGCTATCAGGTCATTAGAATTACAGGGAAAAAAATTTTCAACTTAAATTTACACACAAATGTCACTCTCAGAATCTTGGACAGGTTTTCATCTTATTTTGGTGATAGCAAAGTAAACACAAGGCTTTGCTAATAAGGCTGAGCATGAATTATTAAAAGGCCTACCGTATGATCAAATGAATTTCAGATTATATTCTGAATAATTCTGCCTTGACACCCACCAAAGGAATAGATCTGATGTGGCCCTGCGTGGCCTCGGTGATCCTTCTCTTCCAGGATGCCCAGCCCTTGGACTTAAACCATGCCGAATGAGAGGAGGAGAAAATCACATCACAAACCAAAGCTCAGCATCCGCCCAGCACCTAATTATTACCCTGTAATATCACATTTCATCTGACTCAAGAAATATGAAAAAAAAAAAAATCTCCTAAGCTCTGGACTTATTTTAATGGATTCAACACACTTCTTATGCGTAAATGTTTCTCATGCCTCACTCAGAAGCAGTTAAGAGCTTGAAGTGCAAGCTAACAAGGATGAAGAAAAAATGGTTAGAGAGCTCCCATCTTAAGATAAATAAGATTTTTATGTCAGAGCCCCCTTCTTAGAGCCCAAATATACATGATTGTGAAAAATCTACTGAAACCAGTATGTGGCCAGTGCAAGGAAATGGACTTAAAACATATATTGTGCAGTGCATTATACTGTCCGAGAAGAACTTCCAAATCCCCTGATTTTTTCATTTGAATATAAAATCATCTCCTTATCAGAAAGCTATCTCTATCTTAAGCACATTTTAATCCTTCAACTAGAAACTTCAGGACACAGCTCCTGATGTAAGCATTGCTAGCATCAACTGCTGCTTCAGTCCTTGATAATGCGGAATGGACAAAGGTGATTCCCCAGCTGTCTTAATGCTTCCTCAATACCGCAACTGTGGCCTTCTAGCTGAATGTTCAGCTCCAATTTCCTTTTTTTAATCTTTTTCTTTTTTTTTATGGTGCTAGGGACTGAACCCAGGGCTTCAGTGCATGCTAAGCAGGCACTCTAGCAACTGAGCTAATCCCCCAGCCTCATCTCTAATATCTAATCTTTCCTTAATTTAGCACCAAATGTCTATTCAAATGAACTTACACTTTTGCAGTTTTTGGTCTAGTACATTTACCTAAATAAGGGAGAGGGTAGGGTAGAAGAATCAGATTTAGAATTAATAACAGTCAGCCGGGTGTGGTGGTGCATGCCTGCCATCCCAGTGACTTGGGAGGCAGAGGCAGGAGGATCACAAGTTCGAGACCAGAGGCACTCTGTGTAATTTACCAAGACCCTGTCTCAAAAAGTAAGAAAATGGGCTGGGGGTGCAGCTCAGTGATCCAGCACTTTAAAAGCATGCCAGCACGAGGCCCTGGGTTCAACCCGCAGTACTGCAAACAACAACAACAACAACAACAACAACAAAAAGATTTAATAACCGTCTAAAGACCTTTGCCAACACTAGTGCCTTGTCCTTTATAAATATATAATTTCAATAGACCGACAAATGAAGAGAGGTTGTAACTTTCACCAAAAAGATACGTCCATTAACAGAGACCTGGAATCTTAGCTGGAGATGCATTTCTTTTTACTTTTCCTGTTATTTTTCTCCAAACAGAAGGCACATAGAGATGGTTCTCTTACTAGCAAACCTTAAGGATAACCCAAGTTATTTATGTGCTGGGTCATAGTTTAGATATTACTCTAGATCTTATCATGTGAGTCTTTCTTTTGCTAACTAACTGAGAGCCACGGATACATGGCCACTTCGTGTGCGTGCACGTGCCCACACATAAGCATGCAGAGCAGGCCTTGATGTAAAGGAAGAACCAAGAGGCACACTTAGATCTGTGAAGCCTGCAATCACAGTGTTCATGACAGTGGCAGAAATCTGAACTCATTTATTCCAAATTAGTAGCTGGAGACAAGCATTGGTACACGTGATAGCCGCTCACCAGGTATAGCAAAGCTGAAGACAGAAAATGTGAATTGGGTCAAGATGCTTTACTGACATTGAAGTCCCTTCTATAATCTCTTAATCCACAACCGAAACCGTTCTGTTCCATGGAATGCACACAGCAACTGGTAAATGAGGAGGCTGATAAATGTGACAATTGGGTGTCTTGAATTTTAATCTTCAGGTAATCAATTTAGCCCAAATAATGACTTCTCAGAGTTTCTCTCCAACTAGGTAACCACACAAGTATGCTGGCAGATGTTTGGTTGGTGTTTTAAATGAAAAAGAAGTCATGTATGATCTGCTACTGTACTTCAATCCTCTCAGAACTTTTAAGTATCATTTTAAATGACACTAGGCATGTGGCTTTAACATCACTTGAGTTCCACGAACTGTGTAAAATGAATTAAGGACATGACAGGTGCTTTGTTGCATCTCAGTGAGTCTCATTAATAAGGAGCGAACATGTAAAGTGTTTCCTACAGATTACCATGGTAGTTTTTGGCTTCGGGAATGCTGATGAACTAGTTAAGAATAATTACATGGACATATTTAGCATCAGTACATGATATTCAACCACTGGAACAAAGTTCACATCTCTACCTATTTTCCTATCACTTCCAAAGACCCACTATGCATTCTTTCAAATATCCATCCCAAGGCATGCCTTGTTTCTATTTTGAATACAGATAGTTTTTATAAAGTTAAAAAAAAAAATTGGTTTTATCAAAAGTCACTTAAAATAACTGGGAAAAGATTAATATTAAAAGATTTCATTATTTACATCACTATAAAGGTATGGTAGGCAGCCTTGAAGAATGGTCCCTAAAGACCCTTGCTCCTAGTTGTCACCCCTTGGGCAATACCTCATCTTGGCTGTGGGTGAACTTACGGACTTGCTTCTAATTATAGTTGACAAAGATGATGGCTGTCACTTCTGAAATTAGGTTTCAAAAAGAAGAAGAAAGTGAGAAAGATGGAAGCCATGTTTTCCTTTCCCTGGCTGCTTGCTCTGAGGAAAGTCAGCTGTTGTGTTGTGAACCACCTTATGCAGCATCCCACATGAGAAGGGATGAAGGCCTCTGACCACAGCTGCAGAGGACTGAACCCTCGGTGAAATGATCCAGAAGAAACGGAATCCTGTCATCACCCTATCAGGGTAAAAGCAGGTCTGGCCCAGCTGAGCCTGCAGATGAGATCGTGTCCCTGGCTGGCCCCTGACTGCAGCTGGATTTCTCACCCATGGAAACTGTGAGGTAAGAATGTCTGTGGTTTAAAGTGGCTAAATTATGAGATAATTTGTTACGTGGTAACAGATAACTAATATAAGAAGATGTTCAGTAGAGGTCTAGAACCAGTTCACACATGTGGAAACTTGATTCATAACAGAATCACCCCAGAGCAGCAGGAAAACGGGCTTTCGGTAAAATTTCTGGAACAAGTTGGCTATATACACATTAAGCAATGAAATTTAACCCCTACCTACCCACTTAAAAATCAGTTCCAGGTAGATGAAATACCTGGTAAAGGCAAAACAGGAAAAATTTTAGAAGACAATATGGGAGGAAAACCTTTGTAACCCATACTTCTTCAAGCAAAGTTGTTAGGTGCCGTCGAGTTGGTATCTGACTCATAGTGACCCTCATAGGGTTTTCAGTGGCTGACTGTTTCGGGATTGCCTTCGGAGTTCTTCTCCCATTTTTGTGGTGCTGGGAATTGAACTCAGGACCTCAGAGACTGCAGTGCAGTGCTCTACCAACTGTACCAACTGAGCTAAATCCCAGCCCCACATATATATACATATATATATATATGTATATATATATATATATGTGTATATATATATGTATATATATGTATATGTATATGTATGTGTATATATATGTATATATATGTATATGTATATGTATATGTATGTGTATATATGTATATGTACGTATATATATGTATATATATGTATATGTATGTGTATATATGTATATATGTATATGTATGTATATATATGTATATATATGCGCCAAAGAGAGGTTAAGCCAAGACCAAAACTAGGAAAAGATAAGTTGCTTCACAAAGAGCTGACTTTAGAGTACTTGAAGAAATACTGGATATATAGATGGATGGTGAATCCAACATGCCTAGCACGCTACTCTGCCACAGAGAAGAACCAGAGCAACGAAGGAAAAACTGAGTGTGAAGAGGGATTGAGGGGACTCTGGAAATAAGCAAAGAGGTGACGAGAACCCTATGCAGCAGGGAGTCAGACAGGCAATCCAGAGGAAAGAACCCACTAGGCTGCATCTTCACTCGCGCCTTATGGGGCTGTGGTGGGGATGGACTCGACCCTGCTGGGAAAGGTCAGATGGAAAGTACCAGGAGTCCCCAATCACAGCAGCAGAGCCAGTGCAGGGAGCTGGCTGGCCTCAGAGTAACTACTGGGATCCAAAGAAGAAACTCCCACTGGGACCCCAGAAGCCAAGCTACTACTACAGCCGCCGCTGGATGCAGTCTTGTCTCAGGGGCCAGTCACATGTACCATAGCACTACCAAAACCCTGGACTGGTGCCTGGCTCCCAGGGTAGAGAACGGGCTGCTCTGTGAACTACAGATTCAGGACTTGCAGCTACCACAGCCACAAGCCCGAGTGCTGCCAGCACATGTCCCACAGGAGCTAGGGAAGGACTCCTCCCCAGCCCACTGCCTTGGGGCTGTGGATACTGGTATAAAAAGCCTCACCGTAACCCGCACATGTCCCCTGAGTTCTGGGGACTCTATGGAAGGAAGCTAGGCGAGGTCTCCCCGCCAGCCTATGGCCTCGGATCTGTAGTCACTGGGGCAAAAAACCCTGGCGTCATCCACCTGGCCTTGGAACCTGAAGAAAGTCCTAATAATTCCAGAAAAGGATCCCGCAATTCCAGAAAAGTGGCACTTAGTGCTATAAACCCCCCAAACCACCAGCAATTACCCCACAGGACCTAGGGCAGGTCCCCTTTGTATTTTACAACCCCAAATCTGCAGCTACCCACAACCCACAGACTCCACATCACCTAAGCTAATCCCCTATGACCTGCAGAAGGCTGATCCCATGCTGAGGCTCCAGACCTATGACGGCAGGTGTCACAGGCACAGGCATCTTTCACTCAAGAGATCTAGAAAAGGTCTCTTTTATTTACATCGTGTAGCGCTGGGACTATAGATGCTGGTGCCACAACTCTTGGTGCCACCTATGCAGAGAGGCTTTTCCATATCCCACACCACCGAGACCATGGCAGCTGTTATCACAAGCCCCAGTGCCCCTGGTGCTCAGCTGGGTGTAACTTAAGAACACGCGGTTGGGAAGCTGATGTGCACTACAAAATCAGGCAACTACATTCACGAACCACTGCATTCTAGACCGCTGAGGCACTGGCAGACAATGCTTACATTAATTTCAGCTAAAGAATTCACACAGAGGCTGAATCTTTGAGCTCGCCTATAACCAAAGCGGAAGCACCTACCTGATATCTAACAACTAATCTAAAAGAAAACATTGGTTCCTACAAAATGTGTCCTATAAAATTGGAAGAGGACAACAAATGTGCAGACACCAATGTAGTAACAGAAGAAATCTAACAGGAAACATGACATATCTAAATGAACCCAATAAATCATCAAAAGTAGATTCCAATTTGAAGGAAATATATAGTAATTCCTGAAAAATAATTCGAAATAATGATCCCCCCCAAAAACTCAGGGACATGCCAGAGAATATAGATACATGATTAAAAGAACTGAAAAAATTTCAGAATATCAATGAGAAATTCATCAAAGACACAAAAATCATAAAGAACCAATCTGAAGCCTTGGAGCCAAAAGCTTTAATCACAAAATAAAAAATACAATCGAGAGCTTCTACAACACACTGTCTGCAGCCATAGTACCCTGGCATCCAATCCTGCCTGATCTTGGAAGTAAGCAGGGTTGGCTTGGTTAGTCTTTGGATGGGAAACCACCTGGGAATACCAGGTACTATAGGCTTGGAGGGCTGGGATTTAGCTCAGTTGGTAGAGCACTGTGCTACAGTCTCTGAGATCCTGAGTTCGGTTCCCAGCACCACATAAATGGGAGAAGGACCTGGCAATCCACTCCCAAGGCAATCCTGAAACAGTCAGCCATTGAAAACCCTATGAGGGTCACTATGAGTCAGATACTGACTCGATGGCACCTAACAACAACATAGGCTTGGAAGACGGACCTGGCAACCCACTCCTGAAATCATCAGCCATTGAAAACCCTATGAATAGCAGAGAAGTACTGACAATAGTAGTTCACCTGTTGTACTTAGCGTCGCTATGAGTTGGACATTGACTTGATGGCATCTAACAACAACAACAACAACAACAACAACAACAACAACAACAGGGGAAGGGGGTTAGCTCATTTAGTAGAGTGCTGCTCTGTGCTCTCTGACGCCATGCGTTCAATCCTCAGCACCACAAAAATGGGAGAAAAATGTAGCAATCCACTCCCAAAGCAATCCTGAAACAATCAGCCACTGAAAAACCCTATGAGGGTCATTGTGAGTCAGACACGACTCCACGGCACTTAACAACAACGAACACATAGCAGAGGCTCAGAAAATGATAGGTATTATTATTAAGGGACAATTAGTCCTTTGATGCATGCAATTCCCCTCCCTATGCCCCAGCTACAACCCTCAGGAGAAGAAAAATTATCATCAGTGATTGCACAATTAGTGATGCAAGTGAAATGAAAGCTAATTGTTTAGCATTAGCTCGATCTGATGATCCTTTAGATGGTACTCAAATTGGTACGGAGAAGGTATTGTAAACACACCAAAGAGAGTTGGAACTGACACCACCATACGAGTGCAGCAGCGACGTCCAATAAAATACACCTGCCAGCACAGACTAAAAGCTATGTATTTCAACTGTGGAACTCAACTGTGTCCTGGCTAGGCTAGTTAGGACAAAAGGAAACTAATGAGATGCAATATCAAAGAGAGAAATGCAGAAAATATTAAGTCTATTATGACTTTAATTGTTCATGACATCAAGTTAACAAATGGCCGATAAAGAATTCAGTCTTGTATAAAGTTTGTTTTTTCTTTTCCTTTTTTTTTTTTTTTTTTTAAGGAACTGGAAAAACTTCTTGGGGTTGCAGCCAATATCTTGGGGGTAGAAGGAAAATAGGAAGGAGCAAACCCTCATTTACTTCTAACACGGTTAGCTGATCTGTTTGAAATTAGATCCACTTTCAACTGCGTTCACTTAATTATTAAGCTATTTCTTAACCTCATGAATACAGTTTTCATGGGCTTTCAAATCTGGCCCTGAACTAATAGCCCCTTTCACTTCAGTGGTTTTGGAAATGAATTTTAGATGGAGAGGAAAGCATTCTAACAGTGTTTTCTTGAAGGGTCAAAGCTCTGAGGATACAGAATAGTTTGTCCATAAAGCTCAGTACACCTGAATGTCCTGCTGGCCCTTTGTCTGGTAATGAGGCAAACCAGGCCACCCTTTAGAACTCCTGCTTCTTTTTCCAGAGTGGCCGGCTGTCTTGGTGCTGAGCTGGGTAACTGCCCAAGTGAACTTACTGTTAGGATCAAAGTCCCAATAGGTGAGAAACAGGTGGCAGCAAGGCACCCTGGGGGAGGCTTCCCGGAATTTGAGAGAAACAGCATGGAAGGGCCAGGTCTCCATGCTTGACTATTCTTCTCCAAAGACAGACACAGTGAAGAAGGGGAAGATATACCCATCGGGAAGAGCATCCAATGCAATAGGATCCCAGCTGCATCTCCCTCTGTGAATTTGTCATTCTCCTCATGCGGAGGAACATGAGAGGGTGACCTGGTTTCACCTGCCATTTTGTAAGAACTCAATGACTGATGAATATACTTGAAATGAAAAAAATGATGTCAATTTTTGCTTTCATCGATTAAAATAATGCTTTAATGTGTATCACAAATAATGTTAATAATAATACTACTAATACTAGCCATGGGAGAAGGATCTGGCAATCCACTCCCAAGACAATCCCGAAACAGTCAGCCATTGAAAACCCCATGAGGGTCGCTATGAGTCGAACACCGACTCAAGGGCAACTAACAACAACAACAACTAATACTAGCCAGGGCTGGGGTGGCTCAGTTGGTAGAGTGCTGCTCTGTGTTCTCTGATGCCCTGGGTTTAATACCCAACAGTGCAAAGGCGGCAGAAGGACCTGGCAGCCTACTCCTGAAATAATCAGCCATTGAAAAGTCTCTGAATAGCAGAGAAGCACTGGCATAGTGCTGGGCATGGCACAGTGTTGGGAAGTGTTTCGTTCTGTTGTGCAAAGGGTCGCTATGAGTTGGACCTGACTTGATGGCACCTAATAGCAACAACAGCAGCCAAAATTCATAGACTGCTAATCCACTTTTGTGTATGTCCTATAAAGCACATGCTATTCTTAACCCCCTTTGCAGAGGAGAGAAATGAGGTGGAGAGAGTTTCTCTCCAAGGTCACATTTTTTTTTTTTTTGTAAATGGTGGAACAAGGATTCATACTTAGGAAATCAGAATCTGGGATCCATTTTCTTAATTGCTATACTATACTGTACATATGCCAGAATTTTTACATGCCAAAATAAGCTTATAATAGATACAGGGAGAGGGAGAGAGGGAAAAGAATTGGGGAGAGAAAATGTCCCTGTGTCTATTATAAGCTTATTCTGGCCTATAAGGAATTACTGTCTAGACAGTGTCAAATAAGACTCCTGCAATTAAAAAGGGAAAGACAGTAAGGACCTGGGGTTAAAAACACAGGCTTTGCTGGGTGCAGTGGTGCATCCTGCTACCCCCATGACTCGGGAGGCAGAGGCAGGAGGATTGCAGATTCAAGGCCAGAGGCAGCCTATGTAATTTATCAAGAGATCATGACTCAAGATAAAAAAAAAAAAAAAAAAAGAAAAAGAAAGAAATTAAAAGGGTTAGGGGTGCAGCTCAGTGGTAGAGCACATACAAAAGTAAGCCTCGGGCCCTGGGTCCAGCCCCTAGTACCACAAAAACAAAACAAAACCTCCACAGTCTTCACCCACACCAGTCCGGATGCCTACTATCAAAACGACAGCAGTACTGATGAGGATGTGGAGACATTGGAACCCCTGCACGGTCTTAGCGGAAATGTAAAATGGCACCGCCATTGTGGGAAACAGTATGGTGGTTCTTCAAAAAATTCAAAGCAGACCTATATGATCCAGCAGTCCAACTCCTGGATAATTATATACCCAAAAGAACTGAGAGCAGGACTCCAACAGAGATTCGTGTACCGACATTCATAGCAAGCATTATTTAAAATAGCCACAGTGGAAGTAACCCAAAGGCCACAGGAGGAGGAACGGATAAATGAGGTGCAGTGTAAACATTCAATGGGATAGTATCCAGTCGTTAAGCATACAATGGAATAGTATTCAGGCTTCGGGGGAAGGGAAATTCTGACACATGCTACAGTATGGTGCACATTGTGCTAACTGAAATAAGCAAGTCACAGTAAGACAGCACGATTCCACTCACATCAGGTACCTAAAGTAGTCAGATCTGTGGAGACAGAAAGTAGAGTAGAAGTTACCAAGGGCTGGCAGAAGGGGTGAATGGCAAATTGATGTCTATTAAGAGTTTTAGTTTTACAAAATGTCAAGAGTTCTGGAGATTGTTCGTATAACCACATGACTGTACTTAACACTGTTGAATTATATACACTTAAAGATGGTTACGTCTGCAACCATAGCATCCTAGCACCTGATCCTCCCTGATCTTAGAAGCTAAGCAGGGTCCACCTGGTTAGTTCTTGAACAGGAGACTGCCCGGGAATACAGGGTACTTCAGGTTAGGGAGAAGGACCTGGCAACCCACTCCTGAAACAATCCACCATTGAAAACCCTATGAATAGCAGGGAAGCACTGACAATAGTGCCAGGCATGGCACTGTGTCGGGAGTGTTTTGTTCTGTTGTACATAGGGTCACTATGAGTAGGACCCGACTTGACAGCACCAAACAGCAACAGCAACAAACATAGTTACAATGGCAAATTTTAGGTTAGGTATATTTCACCACACTTAAAAGACAAAACCAAAAACATACCCTCAAGTGTTTATAAGACCTACATATAAATCCTGGCTTGCCTTTCCCACCTTCCCACTTTTGTGACTCTAGGTAAGTTATTTACAAAGCCTTCAGCTTTCTTACCTGCGGAGTCAGGATAATAATAGTAACTTCCTCACGGGGTTCTGAGGATGATAGAAATTAATACATGTAATATGTTTACCACAGTACTTGGCCCAGCATAAATCACCCCTTCAATATTGGCTTTGGATCACAGTCATTGGCAGGGAGTAGTTAGCCAAAAAGCAATTAAGGATAATTATTTTGAGATTTGATAATGTGTTATGTTTTTAAAAAGAATCTTCCTCTTTTAGAGATATTTACTGATATGTTTCTAAATAAAATGATAGATGGAATTTCCTTACAAATAATCAGAGTAGGAGGTAAAGGGGCAGATAAGAACACAGGACGGGTTAGGAAGTGACAGTGCCTAAAGGTGGGTATTAGGCATGTGGGGTAATTTTTCTATTATTGTATGGACCTGCAGCTGTAGCCCTGTGGCAGTTGATCCCATCAGATCTCAGAAGCTAAGCAGGGTCAGGCCTGGTTAGTACTTGGATGGGAGTATAGGCCTAGCACAGGCCTGGGAACACCAGGTGCTGTAGGCTTGGGAGATGGACCCAGCAACCCACTCCCAAAAATCAATCTGCCATTGAAAACCCTATGAACAGCAGAGAAGCACTGACAATAGTGTTTCCCTCATTGTATGTAGGGTCGCTATGAGTCAGATACCGACTCAACGGCACCTAACAACAATAACAATTTTTGTACGGGTTTGAACATAAACATTTTTCCATAATAGAGTTAAGACCTGAGCATCCTCCAATGACAGCTCACAGGTAATTTTTTATCCTCTTGAATGGTCACTGATTTGGTAGTGGACATGAGGCCAGTCCACCCATAGGTTTTCCTCAGATGTTCATCTGAAGTCTCTGTAGTTGGGACTGGGAAAGCTTGATACGATTGCATTAAAATATTAAAATTGCTTTTATAAACATCAAATGCTGCACTCCTACTTGAGGGGCATTTGCCTAGAAAGTGGGCTTCAAACTTCAATGGGCCTGTATCACCAGAGAGCTTGTTAAAAAACAGACTGTGTGCCGGGTATAGTGGCATGTGCTGTAATCCCAGCACTCCAGAGGCTGAGGCAGGAGGATCGTGAGTTCCAGGCCAGGCTGGGCTTTGTAGTGAGACCCTGTCTCAAAAACACAAAACGGAAGCATACAAAAGTAGACAACAAGAACACAGATCACTGAGTCCCACCCCCTGAGCTTCCGACTTAGGAGACCCGGGTGAGGCCTGAGAGTCTGCATTTTTCACAAGTTCCACATTAATGCTGATGCCACAGCCTGCAGGCCACCTTGGGAAATTACTGTCCTGAAACATCTATGAAAACTTAGGTCTCCCTCGTTTCCCGATCCCTTCCTCCATCCTCAGAACCAAGTCCTCTGGTGTGGTCGTGCCACACAAAAGACCATGACCTGGGCTTCTCTGAGTTACATTTATCCCTTTCAGCTCCAGGATACCATCCACTGAATAATTAATTATTCCACCCTCTTTTTCCGAAATTAACTCTACTTGTTCAAAAGCATTTCTTATTGTGTTTGAGGTGGCACTTTGGCTCCTATGTTCTCTAGAAAGAATCAGACTAATTTTGTGAACTTTTCCTACTCTCTCCTTCCTCCATTCCTCCAATCAAGCTGAAAAGCAGTAGCATGATAATCATCAAAAGATGCTTCTATCTGGGTGGGGTGATGCACCTGTAACCCCAGCTACTCAGGAAGCTGAAGCAGGAGAATCACAAGTTTGAGGACAGCTTCTGCGATTGGTCAAGACCCTGTCTCAAAATAAAATCAAAAAGGGCTGGATGTGTAACTCAGTGGAAAAGTACCTGCCAGCACGAGTGAGGCCCTGGGTTCAATCCCTAGTACCACATAAAAAAAGAAAAAAAATGTTGCTATATGCGTGTGTGTGTGTGTGTGTGTGTGTGTGTGTGTGTGTGTGTGTTGCTGTGTGGCTGTGTGAGTTGAACCCAAGGTCTTATGCATACTTTGCAAGTGCTCTACCACTGAGCTGTACTCTCAGCCCCCATTTTTTATTTTCAGACGTGGTCTCACTAAGTTATGCAGGCTGCCTCTGGCCTCGAACTTGAGACTCTCCTGCCTCAGCCTTCTGAGTTTCTGGGATTACTGTTCCTCCCACCATTTTCATCAAGAGAGGCCAACAGGCTGTAAAGTGAGATGGAATAAGTCCAAAGCATAGGGCTACATACTAAAAGAATGATCAGAAAATTCCCAATCAAGGAAATGCATTCATTATAGAAAATTTTTGAACACAGTGTGCTCCTTCAGATACTATGGGCTTTCTAGATTTCCTTACAAAGTATATAGGAGGAGTTTATCATTCTCGAAAACAACAACAACAACAACAACAAAACAAAACCAAAAACCAAAAAACAAAACAAAACAAAAAAACCCAGGAAATATTTAGAAAATTCAGAGATAGGAATTCTTTAGGGATTGGTTCTGAGGCACCGGACAAATCATCCTAATAGAGAAATACCCCACCCCTGCCAAATACATGTTGTTAGGTGCCGTCGAGTTATGTCCAACTCATAGCAACCCTCATAGGGTTTTCAATGGCTGACTGTTTCGGGGTTGCCTCAGGAGTGGATTGCCACGTCCTTGTCCCGATTTTGTGGTGCTGGGAATCGAACCTGGGGCCTCAGAGACTGTAGAGCGGCGCTCTACCAATTGAGCTACATCCCAGCCCCACCAAAATGCACTGGCTCAAATAATTCAAAAGAAGAAAATGTCTATACTGAAATAGTGTTCAGAGGCTGCTCTTTTTAGATGCAACTAAGCTTGGGAATTTAGCTCAATTGGTAGAGTGCTGCGCTGCAGTCTCTGAGGCCCCAGGTTCAATTCCCAGCACCACAAAAATGGGAGAAGGACATGGCAATCCACTCCCCAGGCAATCCCGAAACAATCAACCATTGAAAACCCTATGAGGGTCACTATGAGTTGGACATGACTCGATGGCACCTAACAACAGCAACAACAACAAACTTGGGAAAGAGGAAAAAGAACTAGTATGTCCTTTGTGCCAGGAACAGTATTAGATTCCTCACAAATCCTCTCGAATGAATTCCTTTCATCAACATTGTGAGACAGATATTACTATTCCCATTTCACAGATGAAATGAAAGCACTGAAGGCCTCATGCCCAGGGTGCACTTTACCATGGCCAGTTCTCTCTGCCCGCAAGGCCATGCTTCATCCACACTGGTTTTAATTTATTTATTGATTTTTGAGCCAAGGTCTTGCTATGTAGGCCAGGCTTGGCATTGGACGTGTGATCCTCCTGCCTCAGCCTCTCAAGTATACTGGGATCATGGGCATGCACCATTACGCCCAGCAAGTTAAGCAGATTTTTCCACTCAAGAGTTCTAGCACCCTTACCACTGCAAAGAGCTCAAACTGCCTGGGATATGATTCCAACCACTGTTTTGTTGTTAGGGGCTGTTGAGTCAGGCCCAACTCATAGCAACACCTTGAACAACGGAACAAAACATGAACCAACACTGTGCCATGCCCATGATCTTTTTATGTTTGAGCCCATGGTTGCAGCCACTATGTTTCTTCTCATTTTCAGTTGTGCCACAGCAGCAAATGGTGGTGGTCTTAGGGGGTTTACTCCATTCTTATCATTAAGGTCGACTCTACTTTGAGAAGGCAACTCTTCCCCAGTCTTTTCTTGAAGCCTTCCAGCCTGGGGAGCTCATTTTCTAGTACTACATATGACAGTGCTTCTCTGCTATTCTAGGGTTTTCGGGTTTTCATTGGGTAATTGTTTTGCGAGTGGGATGCTGGGTCCTTCTCCCTAGTGTGTCTTAGTTTAGAAGCTCAGCTGAAACCTGTCCACCATGAGTGATAACAGTGGAATCTGAAATACCAGTAGCATAGCTTTCAGCATCATAGCAACATGCAAGCCCCGACAGCAGGACAAGCTGACAGACACGTGGGGGCGCAGCCTCTGCTGGCTACTTTAAAATCCTGCAAAGATGGAAGTTGTTCTCTTTCTGGTTAATTTGCTTTGATTCTATTGTTAAAAAGAACACATGTGACACTAAGGGAACTTCACTAATACACTCTTCTGATCCCGGCAAGTTCGACATATCTTTAAAAACTGAAAAATAAGTGAAAAGTACATTTGTCAGTTTATAGGAAATCAAGCCATGTATGCCTGCAGCTGTACCACTGTGGTGTCCGATCTTGTTACATCTTGGAAGCTAAGCAGGGTCAGGCCTGGTTAGTACTTGAATGGGAGACTGCCTGGGAACACCAGGTGCTGTAGTCTTGGGAGAAGGACCCAATATAGTCCATTCCCAAAGCACGTTTAACCATCGAAAAACCCTAGGAATAGCAGAGAAGCACGACAATAGTGTCTTATCTCTTGTACATTGGGTCCTTATGAGTTGACACTGCCTGACACACCTCACAAGAAGAAGAAGCCAGGAACGGTGATCAAAGACGTGCCTGATGCTTCCTTTAATGCGAGCTCCCAAACCCGTTTCCTAACCCTTTGGCTTCCCGCACGCTGTGGGAAGCTGTTTGTAGACGCTAACTCGGGCCAGCAGCCTCCTGACCTTCGACTTCACCTTACCTAGGACGCTGGGCCGTCCTGTGCAGAGCATGGCTGGGGCTACTGCTGATGACACTGTTTTCTAGTCTGGAAGATGGCAGAGGAGAGGAGAAAGGTCTGCTCCACAGAATTTCAATGGGGCTGACCTTTTAGAAAGGAATGCTATAGGTAAGGAACAACTAAAAGGATGCTACGTTCCCTTGTTTCTGTATCAGTAGAGATGATACCTTAGAAGGGCATCTTTTTAAACAGGTATAGATAAAGGAATTGAACTAGCAAAGGTCTATGAAATAATTATTTGCCATATGCTGTGAAATCCTTTTCACTGTGGCAATTTAAAGCCAACTTAGCAGGGCTAGGGATGTAGCTCAGTTGGTAGAGTGCTCAGCTAGCATGCATGAGGCCCTGGGGCCAATCCTCGAGACTATAAAACAAACATATTAATAAATACATCTTTTAAAATATACAATGTAGAAAAACAAAAAGATTGGTCAACTTCCTTGAAAAATTTCAAAAGAATTAGCTAAGATATCAAAAGCCAAATTTCTAACAATGTAATTTCAATGCTAGATTACCATTGTGTTCAGGCAATCCAGTGCATCTGCCAAATAATGTTAAAAAAAAAATAGCAAACGTTAAGAATTATGCTCTTCCTGTTTTGACGAAATGACACCCTTGTCAGGGTTTCGACAACAGCTAGTCCGCACCATTCCACCGTGGGTCCGACGGTCGTGCATGCCGATCCTCACATGCACCTGTCAAGCTCAAGAGGGGCGCCTCTCCCATGGGACACCAGGGTCCCGCCCCAGCACACGGGAATACAGGTAATGGTACCCATTTTGTCAGGCTTGCCAAAGTAAAGCTATACTTCTGTTATTTTAATTAGCACGCCCACCTGACTCATTAAAAGCTCAACACAGATTAAAACAATTTTGGAATTACATGGTTAGATAAATATCAGTGATCTTTTTTCTGTGTGTGAAGTCGTTGCTGTATTCCTTTTCTGGAGCGCGTAATGATTGTGTTGGAGAAAGGACATCAAATGACGCTTAGAAATGTGATACACATTTTCATTTCACACTCCATCAGCTTTTACAACTGCAGCTCAATGAAATGTAAGAGGGAGCTTGACAAACAGCCATATTTACCACGGTATAAAATAGGGGTCAGGTTCCCTTTTTGTAGAAAGTAAAAAATGTTTAATTTGCACTCCACATGACTACCGTAGATACCCAGCTAACACCCTAGCCAAAGGCCACATAGAGACATGGCTTAGTGCCTGTTCAAGTGTACGCCTTTATGATGGTATGAAAGACTTTTGGCAACAACACATTCCATTCCTCATCTCCTTCCACTCAGGTCCATGGACACAGAAATATACTACATCAGGCCATCTTCGGTCTTAAATCTTTTACCTGTGAATCATGGCTCTGACCCTCTGCATCTAGCCTAGAAGCAGAACCAGCTTATTTCCTTTACAGGCAGAGAAACAAGGCTGTAGGCATCAGCAGAAACATGACTTTCTAAGCCACGGTTCAATCTGTCAGAAAGGATTAAAGCCCCATGCATGCACAAAAAGGGGACAATGAATGAAAACAGAAACATTGGCTGGAATCACTGCCCTTCCATAGCTGCTGTTTTACCAGCAGGGAGACAGGAAAGGGCCGTTTACTTACCTTTGCTAGACCCGAGACTTCTCCTTTTGCTAATGGTTTGCTGATGGATGGTGTGTAAATTCTGGCATCTGATACGGGCTGCCCTTTCATAAAATGTTTTCCTGATTCATAAATATCCACTTCGACCATTTTCCCCATGAATGGAGGGTTCTTTGGCACTAAGACCTTAAAAAAAATTCAGAAAACTTAAGTTTTAAATAAACTTTTTTTTTTTTTTTTTTTTTTTTTTTTTTTTTTTGTGGTACTGGGGGTTGGCTCCAGGGCCTTGCACTTGCATGCTCTGCAAGTGCTGGGCCACTGAGCTGCACCCCCAGCCCATTTATTTTACTTTTTGAGACAGGGTCTCACTAAATTACACAGGTTGCCTCTGATCTCGAACTTGCAATCCTCCCGTCTCTGCCTCCTGGGCCGCTGGGATTATAGGTGTGTGCCTCCACGTCTGGCTTTTTAAAACTGTTGCCCAGGCTGTTCTCGAACTCTCAATCCTCCTATGTCATCCTCTGCAGCTCATTACTTACCAGCGTGTGCCACCACAACAGGCAAATAAAAACCTTTTTAAGAACAGTTTTAGATTTATGGAATTATGACAAAGATAGTACTAAGAGTTTTTTATACCTCACACCCTGCTTCCCTTATTATTGACATCCTATATTAGTATGGTGTCTACCACCATACCACCCTGGCATCTGATCTCGTCAGAGCTTGGAAACTAAGCAGGGTGGGGCCTGTTAGTCTTTGGATGGGAGACCACCTGGCAATATCAAGTGCTACAAGCTTGGGAGAAGGACCTGGCAGCCCATTCCCAAAACAATCAGCCATTGAAAACCCTATGAACAGCAGAGAGGCACTGGCATAGTGCCAGGTATGGCACAGTGTTGGAGAGTGTTAGGTTCTGTTATACACAGGTTCCCTATGAGTTGGACCCGACTCAACAGCACCTAACAACAACATATTAATATGGTACATTTCTCACAATACGCAAACCAAAATTGATACATGACTATTAAGTAAAGTCCATACTCAATTCAGATCACTTTGTTGTTGTTGTTGTTAGGTGCCGTCGAGTCAGTGTCCAACTCATAGCGACTCTCATAGGGTTTTCAATGGCTGAGTGCTTCGGGATTGCCTTGGGAGTGGATTGCCAGGCCCTTCTCCCATTTTTGCAGTGCTGGGAATTGAACTCGGGGCCTCAGAGACTGCAGCGCAACGCTCTACCCACTGAGCTAAATCCCAGCCCTCTCAGATCACTTTAGTTGGTCTGTCCTGTAATGACCTTTTTCTCCTCTGAGATCCCATCAAAAACGGGTTCTATTTTCTAGTTGTCTAAGGATCTGGGGATGCTGCGGGACAGGAAGGCCGTTGTTCTGAGCTGACAGAGCTTTCCTGGCGCCAGTTGCCTGCTGTCCTGAGGCATGTGGAAGGCTGACGGGGAAATCCCCAGCAGTCCGCTGGCCACTTTGGGACAGGCTCCTGGCTGTCCTGGGCAATGAAGAAAACTCTGACAATAATGATAAAGCCTTATACTTTTAGCACCTTCCAAGCCAGCTGTTAGAGTAACAGTCTGAGGAGGCACTTCAGATGAAGGCTCGCGTGGGTGTGAGAGTGCACGTGTGTGCGCGTGTGTGTAAATATGTGTGTGCATGTGTTTGAGGAGAAGAGGAGGGACATTTAAAAGCACCCTTTTCAATACCATGACACATTGGGGGTTAGTACTAAATGACTTCCCAAGCCAAGGCTGCCATTCAGTTCCTCTGCTGTGTTAGAAAAGGTACGTGCTAGGCGGGGGAGCCTCACGCCATATACAAATGGCGCCTCTGGAAGGTACTCTGGCTGGCTCACAGGAACCTGTCAGATGTCTCTTTCCACTAGCGATTACTGATGAAAGTCCGTGTTTGCTCTGAGTAAATACATGTTTCCCCTCGTGCGGGACTCCCAGGTAGTTTGTACGCACTCACTCTCCCACGCTACCTTAGTATTGCGGCTGCTTGTCAGTCTCTCCAAGTTACCATCCAAAATAAACAGACCAGCTCTAATCCAGCAACACTTTCATATTTAGATACAGTGTTCCCCTCTGGAACTCATCTGATTTAGACAAATAATTACCATGACATCTCTGATAGGCTCAGCTGTAGAGACAGAAAAGTCAGGTAAGAAGGCAGAAGTCCCACAGCCAGTTTCTCTGAGAGGCAAAGCCGGATCCTGGTCTTTCTGAACTCGCTTTCTGTGGCCACGGAATACACTGCTTCATCAAAGTATAGGGAAAAGGTCACCTGGGTGGTGAATTACTTATGGCAAGCAGACCAACTACAAGAGCTTTTTATAAAATAACAAAATCTCTAGAGCAAACTATCCCTGGGAGGTTTGGTACTGTGCTGGGGGAAATAACCTGCCTTGATCTGATGCCCTGATCCGAATGAAGGGCTCGGTGTTTTTTTTCTCCTCCGGTTTTAATAATTGGAAAAAGCCCGACTGCTTTAAATTGGAGGAAACAGTTAATGAGGCATGCCACTGCCTTTAAAACGAAGGGAAAAGAGTTCCCCGCTGAGGCGAAAACCCAGATGGCCAGAGAAAGAAGAGGGAAGAGGCCACCAGAACACAATCCTGCTCCTCCCCAGGCCCAGCAGAAGGCTGGTCTGAATAGGAGAAGGCTCCCTGGAGTATATTAATGAGACAGGAAATGGGGGAGAGAGTGAGCTCAATTGTGCAGCGAAGGGAATCCTTCCTCACCTGCAGCCCCCAGTGGGTACTGGAGAGAACAAGTTTAGCCTGGGCATGGATAAGGTCCCCCCACGTTTCCTGAGGCCCCGCCACCCAGTCTGAGACTGTTCCACGTGGAACAGCAATGGCTGGACCTCTTCAGCTACTGCCCTCCTGTTTTCTAACCACGGCGGCCGGCTTTCCTTGTGCCTCTATCTGATGGACCCACGCTGGCCTCGGGACTTCTCTGATTCCAATTCTGGCCTCGACTCCAACCAAAAGAAATCACTTCTCATCTGAGAAGGAGCAAAAAAGTGGGAAAACAAACTGGACGGCAGGAAAAATTGATACAATCCAGAACGCTCTATGGCCATCCCCATCCCGCTCTCAGGAGATCCCACCTTCAGGGAGGGTGTGTCCAGCTGCTCCTTGGCTCTGCCACACTCGATGCCCCTGAGGGGGGCACTCCATTTTCCTTGGTCACTTTTCCACTGCTCTTCCCCCTGGGGAAGTGGACCCCCTCATGCTGAGATAGAGGCCAGGCCCTGGTGCGCTGGGTGGGGAAGAAGACCTCCAGAACTCTCTAGGGGAAGCTGGTTCCATTGCTACCCTGATCTCCAGAGTCGTCCACACAATGAGAACTGAGTTCAAGTAGAACAGACTTTTTCCTCTGCTCCCACCATTTTCATCAAGTAGAAGTTAAAAGAAAAAAAAAAAATACGAAAACCAAACAAAACTGAAAACCAACTCACCCGCCAAACAAAGAATCGTCAGGAGGGATGGGACAGAGAGAGGAAGTCCCTGCCCTTTGATGCTGATGTCGCCAGGCAGACATGCTTCCTGCATCTGCACATGACTTTCCCCCAGCTCTGCCAGGCTGTGGGAAGCTTGGCAGCGCTAACCGCCTGGTTCCACACTCCCAAAAGCCTGTCGCAGATTAATGTGGACTAAACACACTAAATAGACTTATTCCTTTGTATCGAGTGCTCTAGAGAAGGAGCCACAGAGACGAGCCCACGTCAGTGTGGCTGGCTTGACTCAGCTCTCTCCCCGCACACATCCTCCTTGCTTAAACCTTCAGAATGTTCTCGCTCTCTCATTTTAGGGAAAAACTTAAGAATATTGAAGCGCTTCTTACCTGTTCGTAGAATCGATTGTGCGCCACATAAAACTTGGCATCGAAGGATTCTTCCGTGACTAACACTTGTTGTCTTTCACCGACCTATGGAGAGAGAGGAGGAAAAAATGGAAAGGTAAGGACAACACCCGAGAAACTCATAACCAATGCCAACCCACATAGTGTCCCTGGAGGCTGTAGCGTCCTCCTGAGTTTAGAGTAGACTGCGGATGCCTAGTTACTTAAGAGCCAACACTGTTCAATTCACCGATTCAGATTTCTTGAAAAAACATTAACTATGTGGAAATAGAAAATTAGCATTGCATGACTCTTTATTTTCTTATGGAATGATGAAACAGAATTTGATCGTGCTTCTTCCTTCAACACAAGATAATTAAATCTTCTAAGACGTAGGAGAATCTAAATATCACTTTTGTTTCTTGAAACAAAGTTCCAAAACAAGTCAGAATGAACTGCTTCTAATCCAAATTCATGAAAATATTCTGGTAACATGAAAGAACAGTAATAAACATTAATCTGAATTAGGAGGGATATAATACTAAAGAAAATGCACCAAGAAGTAGTCACTGGGGCTCTTGCATCTCCACGTGCTACATGAAATTACTAATTTGCATAAGTATTTACATGTTATGTACATTTTTCTCTGTCAGAGGCAACTGTCTCTTGCTGCAGCCATGACCCCAAGTTCGTTTATTTATTTTTAAAAGAAAATGCAAAATAGGGGACTGTTAGATCGACATTTCAATCTACGCACCCATTTGTAATAACTAAGATGTTAAATCAGCCAAAACAATGGTTAAAGAAAGATAACTACCCAGAAAACAATCTTTTAACCATTTCTAAGTTTATTCCACTGTGAACTATAGCATTTAAATGATCAATTACTAAAAAAAAAAAAACCACCACCACCAACAACAAAAACAGGTTGTCAAAATGTGTGCTCTGGTAAGTCAGTTGTATTGAATGCCTGTGCCTGGAATTATTTTTGCCATTGCAACTTGATAAATACAACCCCTGAACTGAGGCACATTGGCAAGATGATTTTTTATAAGAAATTTCTATTGTCATTTGTAGGGACTTGTCACCATGTTCAGGCGGTTATCATTTAGGAAACATAAACACAGCTGCACTAAACAAACCACCTAACAATTAAAAAAAAAAAATCAACTCCCTCTATCACACAATGCCAATACCTAAACACACCATTTGCCATCTAGTTTACTATTGCATTTAAAATGTATCCGCCTCTTAGCCAAAGGTTGTAAAGTCTCTGGGATGGTATTTCTAAAACTTATTTCAGTCCCTGAAAAGCAATGAAAGTTCCTGTAATATCTCTTTAAAAAAAAAAAGTCTAATATACCCCAAACAAAGTTCCTCTAACTTCTATGTTGAGCTTCCATGCTTCTGTTTATCAAAAAACACCACTGAATAATGGGTTGCACTGAAACATACTCTTCTGGATGAAAACTTGGAATGCGTGCGCACATACTACAGCGTGAGTTGCGTATAACTTAGGATAAGTATCTGTCAGTGATTCTTAAAGAAATCTGCAATTATACTTCATGTAACATTAAGTTTTCAGGAAATTAACAACAGTGGGAGAACGGAGAGGCCCTGAAGGCATATGCTGGTAGAATTCATGTGGACAGCTACAGCCACATTTCTGGGCTGTTCTATTTCATCTGGAGATAACAACAGAGACAGCACAATGTATACATAGAGTCAGAAAGACTTGCTATGTTTATACAGCGGAGGGCTGGCTGGGCTTTCGACCAACCACGGGACAGCTCTCCGTAGGCGCGTATTTGACTGTCATTTCCCAGAGGGGCTTAGGAGAACTGCTGTGTACAGTAACTGGCAGCAGCAGGCACCTTCCCAGGCACGTTGTTTGCACCCTCATTGGGGAAGGCCTGAAAATTCCCAGAGCAAAACTGAGCAGAAGGTGGCTAGGGCTGTGATCAGAGCATCTGCAACCCATCTCGACTCCATAAACACTGTATTTAACAAATGGTAAAAGTTCACAATATTTGTTATGAATGAAGTTGTCTTGGAGTCAATATCAAATACAACTGTGGAGGGAATCAACTATTTCAAATAATCTTAAAACCTAAAGACGTTAAGGAAGGGGGAATTAAGATGGAATTCTGGATGGGGACTCTTTTATTGATGACAATCAAGGAACTTATGGGCTAAGCAAATGTAGTTGAGCCTCAAGTCTCTGTTATTTCTGTTGTTGTTGTTTGGGGCCATCAAGCAGGGTCCCACTCATAGGGACCTTTGTAGGGTTTTCAATGGCTGATTGTTTTGGGATTGCTTCGGGAGTGGACTGTCACTTCCTTCTTCCATTTGTACAGTGCTGGGGATTGAACCTGGGTCCTTAGAGAGTGTAGAGCAGCGCTCTATCAACTGAGCTTAACCCCAGCCTTGCTGTCATTTCTAAATTTATTTAATCTTTTTTTTTTTCGGTACTGGGAGTTGAACCCAGGGCCTCACGCCTGCATGCTTTGCAAGTGCTGGACCACTGAGCTGCACCCCCAGCCCATTTTTTTTACATTTTTGAGACAGGGTCTCGCTAAGTTATGCAGACTGCCTCTAGTCTCAAACTTGCGATCCTCTTGCCTCCACCTCCGGAGCTGCTGGGATTACAGGCGTGCACCAACACGCCTGGCTAGTTAAATTTTTTATGGTGCTGGAGATGGAACCCAGAGCCTCCTCACATATGCTAGGGAAGTGGTCTATTATAGAGCTGCACCCCCAGGCCTCAAGGCTTTTTGGAATTAACCCCTCTACACTTCCCAAGTGTTGTGTGATAACCCAGCGTGGTGAAGGAGTCACACACCTCAGGAATTAGTGTAATCTGTCTGACCTGTTGTATCCTAAGAGTGCCTCTAGCCCAGCGAGGGGGCACATGCCTGTAGTCCTAGTGACGCAGGAGGGAAAAGCAGGACGACTGTGAGTTTGAGGCCAGAGGCAGTCTGTTCAACTTAAGGAGACCTTGTCTCACACAGAAAAAGAAAAAGGGGCTATGGGGACAGCTCAGTGGCAGAACACTTGCCTCGCATGCGTGAAGCCCTAGGTGCTGTAAAATAATAACAACAACAACAACAACAACAATAATAATGATGATGATAATGATATAAAGAAAAGCAGCGCCTTTGCTAGCAAAGTAAGAAAATCCAGGTCTTAAAAGAAAATAAGCAGGGGATCTGGACAAAATGGTTAAGCTACAGACAACCTTGGACCATTTAAAATTACACCTCCCAGCTACCTATTATACCAAATATGGCAGAGATAATCCAGGAAAAGGAGCAGAACCCGCCTCACAGATGACAGTACATGGGGCCTTCCCCGGCCTCATACCCAAGCCCTGTCCCCTGACACTGTGCTGAGAGGCGACCTCTACCAGGCCTACCTCAACATGACCTTGTCTAAAGCACAAGGAATGCAAGGTTAGCTCACTGTCAAAAACAACTGAAGTCCTGCAAATACGTAAAAGGCTGAAAATCTGGGGTTTTGTCACTTGGGTGAGGAGTGGCACAATATGATTGTTCATCAGGTGTGATTATGCTGAGACTGTAATAGCAAATCCACATTGGGGTAGAGGGTGGTTTCAAGAGAAGCATAACACTCGAGGACAAGAAGAAAGGATGATGAGAAGCACATGATTCTGGCGGCACCCAAGGAAGAAGATGCTGAACACGATTGTAAAAAAATCAAATCTCACATAATTGGTTAGGGCAGTAGTGAAGGAAGGTGCAGGGTTTGAAGATATTATTTTCAAGGTTGCCTGCAGCTGTAGCACTATTGGCAACCAATCCTGTCAGCTCTTGGAAGCTAAGCAGGGTAGGTCTGGTTAGTACTTGGGTGGGAGACCGCCTGGGAACACCAGGTGCTGTAGCCTTGGGAGAAGGACATGGCAACCCACTCCCAAAAAACAATCAGCCATTGAAACCCCTAAGAATAGCAGAGAAGCACTGCCAATAGTGTTTTGCCCATTATACCTAGGGTCGCTATGAGTCAGACACCGACTCGAAGGCACCTAAATACGACAACAACATTTTCAAGGTCAAAGAGACCTGACTATATTTGGGCCATCATTTTTCTCATCTAAAAAATGGGAAGATGGTAGGAATGAGATATAAGAAAGAAGAGGAGAGCTGGACAAGGAGTGGTTTTTCATACTTGAAAGACATCCTGTGCCAAAGATTTTAATTCATCATTCATGGTGGGCATGTAGGTTAGGACTGATACCACAAGGCTTCGTGGGAATCAGGCGAAGGAAGTGATACACTGGAAGTTGTGGCTGTTTCTCTTCTTATAGTAAGTATATGCTCAGAAGGCCCAGTAAGTTAAAGTCATTTTCTTGCTGCACTTTAACAACGTGATCTTTAACACTCACCAAAGAACACTTCCACAGTCTTTCAAAAGGCTATTGCATGATCTGAAGTTTCCTTGAGGAAGTGTATCAACATTGCAACAAAATCCTTTCTTATAACCCTAGGAAAGGTGCCTCTTTTCCTTCTTATTTGTTTTATAAGTAAATAATATTATTGATTAAATAAAATGTTTAGTTAATGTAGGTAACATCTTAGAGAGGGAGAGCTTTGCTTGGCAATACTAGTTCACTACATCATTTCTATGGGAAACCTGGTTTCCCCTTACAAGGCTTTGACCTTCAGGACATCTGTGAGGAAAATGATCTGATTCTAATTCTCTGAGGTAAGGGTCCATTCTGACCTTCTGTACTTGATCCTTTACTTCATTCAAGGCTATGGACTTTTGAAAGTGGCTCTCAGTCACAGAATCTGCTTTGACAAGCTAGGTATACTTCATAGTTTACTCATCAAATGTCAGTAGGCAAAGTCATTTAATCCATCTTAACCTTACCTTAAAAAGCCATTTTAGGAAAAATGAATTATGAAAATAGGCTTGTAAAACTATCCCTCCAATTCGCAGATTGGGTCACTGAAGTGCGGGAAAGGGCAGGAAAATCCCTGCAGGACCCTGTAATGCCTGGTGATCTCCCATGGCTTCTGGGACACAGGGTCCTTGGCCATGACAGAGGAGTGGGGCATAGCTGTCCAGGCCTTGGTGAGAACAGAGGAGAAAAGCTTTTATGTGTGCGTGTGTGTGTGTGTGTGTGTGTGTGTGTGTGTGTGTATACACACACACACACAATTTTAAATCCACAAGTCAGATATTCCCCTAGATAGACAAAGAACCTAAGAACTTGGAGGAGGTTTAGCAGGCGCTGTGACTTCAGAGAGGGATCCAAGGTCCAGCAGGATGGAGTGATTGGCTCACTGGCAGTGGCAGAGAGAAGAAAAGAAAGTCCGTCCACTGCTCCCGCTCCTGGGAGACTCCTATCTAATTGCTAGCTGTGGAAAACCTACAGCACCTCGGATCTAATTCTGCGGTGTATGACTTTTCCTTGAGTGGAGAAACATCTGCGACAAACAGAAAGCAATCTTTTCAACATGCGCTTCTGGGTAGGGTTTTCTGTACGTTACATAATCAGCTAGCTGTGTCCTGTGTGTCATGTCTCTGTTTAAAATTTCCCAAGTGCTTGAAGTTGTGAGAAACATCAGTTCTAACCATATGGCCACAGAACATGCATAAAACACAACGCTTGCATGAAAGATGCGGTGGTTACCAACAGAATTTGGCCGCTGAATGAATGCCCAATCAAGTGTAGTCTGTTTCCCCATTTGTCCTGAAACAAACATATAAGGATTTAAAGAGAGAAGCTGAAAAGAATTGTGTGAAGAAAGGCAGATGTTACCCAAACTAAACAAAGACATTAGGGTACTTGGGCTGACACCATTAACTCAGTAAGAAATGTTATTTGTACAAGTACTCTTTATATTAAAAAACTCAAAAGGCTTCTTTTAAACTCACACATGGCTTTAAATATAAATTTTATGTAAAGTTTACTTTTTCCTTTACTACTTTTTTTTCCCCCTTTTCACCTTTGCTTTGCACTTAGAAGACCTGAGATGTGGCTTTGGAAAATCATGTCAATGCTCTTTCTGTTCTCAAATATTGGGCTAGAAATGTTTTAATATTTCAATTTGACGGTTTATAGTAACAAAGAAATTCACAGAGGTCAGATACACAAAGGACAGATGCACAAAATATATTTGAGAACTTGTATAAGATAATCATTTATTGTTTGAGAACAGTTAAAAGGTGGTAAAGAAATTAATTTGCTCCCTCTGTAAAGGTACTAATAATTACTTTTTCTGTCTCTTTTTTGTCTTAGGTAAAGAATGGAGATTAAAATGTACATAACAAAAGTCCTTATAATCATTTGTATCATGGTCCTAGTAAACTTGAATTTTATCTGTTTATCCTACAAAATATTCTGACATGCTACTTCTTCTTCTTTTGTTTTTTTTTTTTGATGATAAAATATAATTTTTGTGCCTGACTGGTTTCTGAATGCATGACTCTGGGAAATGTCAAATGTCTTTCTTTCGCTCCAGTCAAATTAGGCCCCCAACCCCCATGCTGCCTGGAACATGTTAAACACAAGGCTGTGACCTTAAACTCTGAAATAATATTTCCAGTGTCTGTGCAGCAGCCTGCCCCACGTACACCTTTAGACTAATTACTGCCGTGTAATGTTGCCAGTGAACCGCTGTAATTACACTTGGAGAAAAGTATGGTCTTGTTCTTTCCTAGCTAATGAAAATGATAACCTTTCCATTTTGATTCATCATTCACAATAGGCAGAGCACGAGATGCTTGGGTCTCCGGGGTACACAGTCATTTTCCTGACTGTTTATGCACGCTTCTGTTTGCTGGCCCTGCAGATGCTGGAATTAAAGGACCAGTCATCCTTATGCTAAAAACAGTCAACAGTAATAATAGCAATAACATTAAAATTTCATGTCATCCTTACTCCACAATGCCATTCTAAAATGAAATAGGGCCACGACACACAAATGTGTGTCAGAAATGATGATAGCGTAGAAAACAAGCAATGAGTCTCTAGGCCCATTATATTCAAAATGCTAGTCATCAGTTTAGTGGACTACACAAGGACTCTTAAGGGGAGATGTTGACAGTGTATTTTCAGAGTCTTGGTCTTCCTCTGAAACAATAAAAAATGCACTCTATTAGATTTTGTAGAACAAAACAAAAACAGCAAAACAACAAAAAAACTCATCCAATGTGAAAAAATCACCTTTTTAAGCTACACTTATTAATAGGATTAACTTTATTCAAAAGGTAAGAAATGATTCTTTGAAGCAGACTAGCCATCCTTTTAAGTAATTAATATATATTTATTGGTTAAATGTCATGAGTATTTTATTGGCTCTATAATTTATTCCTTTCATTTCAGAAATAACCTAAATATGAAGAAAGACTGCCAAACAATTTGCCTTTTTCAAGAGTGTCTCCTCCCAAAGCAAGGACGCAAGGTGCGAAGACCAGACTCAGGGCTGCTCAACTCAATCAAGTCAGCCCATGACGTTCTCCCATTGAGAAGCCCTTGTTCCTTTTCCTTCAATCGCTGGCTGGTTTTCTTCTAGCCATGTGCTCTCACCCCAGTAAGAGAAAGGCAACTCAAGGTGGTCTTTTCCCAGCTGGAGGCAAAACCTCATTCTTAACAGGAAACAGGGTTTCAAACCCGTGAGAAATTGAGGTCAGGTTGGGCTGTGGGTTCAATATGTTAAAATTTAGAGAGCTTGGGTTTGGTTGAGGTTTGGGTTTAGAATTTTAGTCCTATGTGTAGAGAGATGAATAAAAATGTTTAAGTGTTTTTATTTCTTCAGTCTTTAAATGGCTAATGATACAAAAGGAGACATTAAAAGCTGAACCTCCCAACCCAATTTTTCACTGGGTTCAGGGTCTGGGTTTGGGTTCAGTTTGAAGCCCTGTTACCTACACTAAGGATTTAAACCCAAACTGAACCTGGTCCCTCTGAATTTAACATATTGAAGCTGCACCGAGTGTGAACACAATTTTTTGAGGGTTTGAAGCCTTGATAACAAGTCTACCTTTGTCTGCTCATAGATAACTAGCCAATGGCAGTGGTAAATAGTCACATGACAAATGACAACCTGATCCCTTTTCAGCATGAATGCCCTTTACCTAGTGCTGACTACACACCTACCTAATTCAAAGCCAAGTTTTAACCCTGTTCCTGAACATGCTTGCTATTCTAGAACATTCTACGGTATTACCTACCGTGTTTTAGTGGAATTATTTTTTGTCAAATTGTGGTAAGCACACATAGCATGAGATCTGCCTTCTCAATAAACTCAAACAAGTTGATCCTCCTCACAGGCCCGGCACAGTATGTCTAATCTATTTCTCTCAACACTAAGCTCTCAAGCTCTACCATGCCCAGGCAGTATGGAACACTGCGAACCATTTAAACCTAACCAAACTCTTGTGGCCAGATCTACCAGTGAAATGCACCCATGAGATGGATGCACGGAGACCAGGTGGGGCCAACATGAGATGCGAGTGATCCCCTCGGAAAGCTCTGTCCTACCGTGGGAAGTAATCGTTCCCTTTCATCCTTCTCCTTTTCCCCATTAGTTCCTATCAGTCACCGTGTGGCAAGTCTGAGCCAATATTCTTTGATGAGTTTGTCATAAAGGCATGTGAGTATATTGTACACCTTACATGTATACGATTTTGTCAGTTATACTTCAAAAAAAGATGAGAAAAAGAGTAAGAAACCACAGAATGCTGGGAGAAAATATAAATGACTAGCCATAAAATCTTTTGACAAAACACTTTTACCAAAACTGCCATGTTGCCACAAATGAGATGTTTTTACATACCAATTTTTTAAAAATTAACTTACAGTGGTCTTCCCTTATCTGGGGTTTCACTTTCCATACCTTTAGTTATATTTGGTTAACCACACACAGACAGACATAATATATATAGGGTTTGGTATGACCTTTGGTTTCAGGTATCAACTGAGGGTCTTGGAACATATGCCCTGAGGAAAGGGGAGCTACTGTATATCAAGCATTGCCATAAAGAAAGCAAAAAAGTAACAGAAAAAAATATTTGCAGCACTTACGACTTATAAATTATATATGGTATGTTGTTGTTGTTGTTAGGTGCCGTCGAGTCGGTATCCGACTCATAGCGACCCTCTGTACAACAGGGGAAACACTATTGTCAGTGCTTCTCTGCTGCTCATAGGGTTTTCAATGGCAGATTGATTTTTGGGAGGGGGTTGCCAGGTCCTTCTCCCACATATATGGTATATAAACCATATTAGTTATATAAGTATTATATGTTATTGTTGTTGTTATTAGGTGCCATTGGGTCATGTCCAACTCATAGTGAACCTCATAGAGCTTTCAATGGCTGATTGTTTCGGGATTGCCGCAGGAGTGGATTGCCACGTCCTTCTCATATTTTTGCGGTGCTGGGAATTGAATTCAGGACCCTCAGAGACTGCAGAGCGGCGCTCTATCAACTGAGATAAATCCCAGCCCTATTATATGTTACCTATTTATAAAGAGGCTTTGCAAAACAATAAGAAAACAGGGAATGCTCCCAATAGAAAAATAAAGTGCTGAAAAAGCAATTCAAAACAACAATCTAAATTATCTATACACACCTGAAAAGCTCCACTTCATTGGCAAGCAGAGAAATAAACAGTGAATACAGAAATCATTTTTTCCCCCCAAATGGCAAAATATATGTTAAGACTGCCAGGCTGTATTTCTGGCGGAGAAAATACTATAGACGTAGGCACAAGGCACAAGGGTCTGCATTTATGGTTAGAGATCTCGAACAGGGTACCTTCTTGGTCCTTATGGAATTTTCTTTTTACTTGGTGATACAATAAATAACCCGAATTTTGTATTAGAAAAGAAAAGCAAAAAAGGAAAAGGAGAAAGAAAACAGGCAAAGTTGAGTTTGAGAGAGCTGGAGTGTTTATGTAATCTAGTAATCCGCAGTCACTATCTGCCAACTCCTTTCACACCTTTGCTAAGAGTCTTCATTTCCCACACACTCCAAGATTATTCAGGGCGAGGCACCTCTACTCTCTACACTGCCAAACACATTGATAGTAGTGCAGGGCTCAGAAGAATTCAAGAAAAGATTCAGATATTTGGAGGGGAAAAGCTGTAGGTGTGATATTTTGGACATTGGCCAATTTTCTTTGTGGTGTAAGAAAGCTGTCTTTCAAATACTGAATTATAAAAGAGTCTGGGTGAGCTACAGTGAATTTTTTACATCATGAATTCAAAGCTGGTGTGGATGAAAGGGAAGAGTTAATAGATCATTTAGTTCAAACTAAGGCACCTTAGAGAATGTGACTTGGTCAAGATCACAGAGTTCATAACATTTAATGTATAAAATTAAAAATGGATTTTAACCTGACAGGTCTATTAAGTCACGTCATGAATTACTCAATTACTCTAAAACAGCTCCATCTACCACCATGGCCACTAGCGACACATAGCTCCTGAGCACCTGAAACGCAGCAAATCCAAACTGAGAAGTGCTATTGTTAGGTAGCTCAGTTAGATATTAGCAAGCGTGGAGATTAGGGTTGGATCCCTCTCTTATGGCCAGCAGCCCAAGGAGCCCAAACTGGAATGGCAGGATTCTTCACAGGTTAGAAGGTTAGAAGCTGAGTCACTTCTCTGGCTCTGAATGTGACTTCCTGGGCTGTCTGGAAGGCCATTAGTGGATAATTATCTACCCCGGCCTCCATAAGTCCTAAACCACAGGAGAGTCCTAAAAAGGCATAACGTGGGTTTTATGCCCAGGGCTCACGTCACACTGGGAAGACCACTCCTTTACTCTGGTATCAAGAAAACTAGAGGGAGAACCAAGAACTCTCCTGCCTCCACGTCTCAGGCTACCTGCCTTGTCTCTCTAGACAACCTGTTTTTCTCCTAAAAAAAGCTTGCATAACCCTACTTCTGGTCTCTCTTTTACCCAAAGAACTGAGGTTTCTCCAAGCCCCTCCTGATGGCCTCAGTTTCCCCGGTAACACTGTGAAAGATCCAGTATGAAGTACACACCAGATTCAAAAACATAACATGAATAAAAGAAAATAAACTATCTTGTTAATGCTGCTTACATGTTAAAATAATACTTTTGATATGCTGAGTTGAATAACATATTAAACACTAATTTCACCAGTTTCTTTTTACTTTTTAAATGATTACCAGATAATTTAAAATAACATCTGTGGTTCATACTATATTTCTATTGGATATGGTTGCTCTAAAACATTATGATGTTGTTTTTAGGGATTTAACAGAAATCCCTCATTTCACTATTTACAAAGGGACCATATTGGTTATTTTTCAGAAAACATTAAAAGAAACTCACCACAAACATTTTTAACTGTGGCAATCATGTGAATGCAATGCTTTAGTTTTAGGAAAAAATGCAATTGCATCCATAAATTGTAAAGGCAGGACTTCTGAATTGCCAAACTGCTTTTTTTTAACCACTAAATTATACTTGCTTCCATTTTTTCTGGTGGATTACAGCTTCCCTAAGATCTTAAGGCATGATCAACTTGCTGATGTGCTTAGGGAAATCCAGGCAGCTGAGGAGAGGCTAGCTAAATCTTCCAATGTGTCATTTCTCATTTTGTGGGGCTGCAAAAGCAGCCATAAATAACAATGGCGGTTGGACTTAAAATGCAGAAATTGATCATTTTCAAATTCAATTCTTTTAAAGTGCCAAAAACTGAAATGTCCAAAATACATCCTGCTTTTGGTAAGATAAATCTTTTATTACCCACCCTATTACCAAAGAACTCAGTATACAAGCAAGCAATAAATAACATGTGCAGACACCCCACCATCTTTCAACCATTTGCCAGGCAGGATTGAGGCCCAGGAAGCAGAAAGGATTAAGCAGAAATCAAAGACAGCCAAGCTCTAGCGCTGTCTAATTAGCATAACAAAAGACACAGCCACAATCTTTCAGCAGTGGGCACTACATCTCATTAAAGAAGACTGAATAACAATTATTCTCTCCTGCGCGCTCCCCCAACCCCCCTGCTTCTTGGCTTAGCTCCGGGAGACCCTGAGAGCTGAGCTGGAGAGCTTCTGCTTTATTGGCCAGGCATCGAAGCTGCAGGGGAAAGAGCCCACTTGTGTTGCTGTGCACCTGCATCTCAATGCTTTATTCGGATTTCCTCTCCTGCTGTGAAAATGGAGCTTCCTCAAGCACACACGAGTCCTGCTATGCAGTTTATAGGAAGATAAGACTGAGACATGTCCGTGCTGCCCTACAAAAACCAAACTCTGGTTCCCTTTAAAATGTCTTTATTTAAAGAAAATGGATCTATTCGTTTCTCTTCTTCTAATTCCAGTTTCCCCCCTTTAATGTTACTTCCCTGTCTTAGACTTAATGAAGCTAAATTGAAATTCTACCAAATTCTATTGCAACCAGTAATTAGCTGGGTGCACACGTGTGCGTGCACACACATGGAGATGGATGCCTGCATTGTGTAATTTAAATGGGAGTGGTTTGGTTCAGACCTATCCCTCCCCCTATTTCCTTTTGATGACAGACAAGTGAGAAAATATACAAAATTCAACACAAGGAAATTGAGGCTGCAGATACACATGTGGGTAGGTTTTGTATATACTTAAACCAAAAATAGAAGAGTCCACCTTAACCAAAGGAAAATATTCTTCCAGGGTGATTACTAAGAAAGACAAAGGCCCCAAAGAAGCCTATGTACATTTTCACATCAAGCTATATTGGGAGAAGGATGGAGGGGGGAGGGGAGTGAAAATGGACATGGCTATTCAAGCCAAACAATTTTCAATTCTCAGCTATGCTTTTTGATCAGTAACACCTCTCAAATGGGAATTTAGTATGAGGGTTGCTTTTTTTTTTCTTAATAGCTTCTACTGCCAAACATAATATTATATCGTCTACTTAAGGCTGAACACTGCAATGTCTGCAAGTTGCTGTAGGAGAAGCTGTTTATCAGAGATGTGGACAGGAAGCACTGCAGTCGCTCCTGAGCCTAAATAGTCACTTGGCCAACTCACAGGAGTAGCGAGGAAAACCTACTGAACCTATTTAGTATGTCCGGATTTTCCAAACTGCGGTGAGATTACCTTGAGAATATCCACGTCATTAAAATCATGAACTGGAGACCTGGGGTGAGACATTTAATGCTATAATACTCTGTGCGTGACAGTGTACAGTTAAAATAAACCCTAGGACATCACTTAAACCCGGAGAGGCCTTTCTCTAGGAGGTGAACCGCTGAGCATTCAAAGATCAGGTTCCACCTTCCATCCTCCAGGTGGAGTGAATGTTTTGATTCTCTCTCAGTGAATTTCTCCTGTTTAATAGATCACACTGTTACATATATTTTTTACTTCTTCACTTACAGTTTTGTCAAAAAGTAGCATGCAAATGTAACATATCCTTACGGAGTCTCTACTGCTTTTCATGTTTATTCACCATACTTTCTATCTTGATCTCCAGTTTGTGACTGGAGTTCTTACATGGACAACGATCCCAGCATGTAGGTTAGTAAGACCTCCTTCCATTTTGAGAAAGAACCTTGCCAATGAACAAGAGCTTGAAGACTACTAATTAGGGAGTCAGAAGGCTTTCAGTTCCTTCTGCCTCAGACCAAGATAGACTAGGGAGAAGGACCTGGTAGCCCACTCCTGAAACAACTACCCCTTGAAAACCCCATGAATAGCAGAGAAGCACTGTCAAATAGAGTGCTGAAAAATGAGCCCCCCAGGCTGGAAGCCATTCAAGCTGACTGAGGAAGAGTAGCCTCCTCATATAATTGACCTTAATGATTGGGATAGAGTAAACTCTCTGGGACCTCCATTTGCTGATGGGGCATGACTCAAAATGAGAAAAAAACGCAGTGACTACAACAGTGGGCTCAAACAGAAAAAAGATCCTGGGTATGGCAGTGTGTTGGGTAGTGTTTCATTCTGTTGTAGACAGGGTTGCCACGAGTGGCATCCGAGATGACAACACCTAACCACCACCGCCACCTCTGTCACTGGCTAGCTGTCTGACTGCAAGTGAATCATTTTTCACATGGGTCCTCAGTTTCCGTCTCTGGAAAAAATGTTCCTAGCCTGTAAAGTTACTTCTGGCTTCCATGTTCTGTCTCTAAAATAAGAGAATCAGCAAAGTGTCCTGCCAGGGCACACAGGAAAGGGAAGCCCTCATGGCTGTGGCTGCAGAGTACGTGGCAGCAGTGGTAGTAGTGGCCCTTTCCCATGGCCGTGGCTGGGGCAGCCTTGCATGACAGTTTGGCATCAACCTCATTGTCACTGTTCCCTCCTTTTCCTTCCAGTGCTTGGATCAACAATGATTGTCAGGGGGTGAATAAATCTAAGCAGCATCTTGGAGATTCAGTTTACTTTCTGAAATAAATCATTGTAAAATAGTGAAGTGGCTTGAGTCTTGATTTGTTGTGTTGTTGTTGTTAGATGCCGTCCAGTCGTGTCCGACTCATAGTGACCCTCACTGGGCTTTCAATGGCTGATTGTTTCAAGATTGCCTCAGAAGTGGATTGCCATGTCCCTCTCCTGTTTTTTGTGGTGCTGGGAATCAAACTTGGGACCTCAGAGACTGTAAAGCAGTGCTCTACCAACTGAGCTAAATCTCAGCCCCGAGTCTTGATTTACCTTCAGATTAAACTGGTGCTGATGAGTCCATGGTAAGTGTCACAGCACAGAAGTCCAACATCAGGTGATAGGAAAAGGACACTGTTATTGGTAACAGAGCTGACAGCACGCTTGCTATGTTCAGGAGGGTTTAAGTTGAACTAAATGACAACTTTCCTGCATCTTCCGCTTACCATGCAAAGGCAGCTCTCTCAGCTGAAAGAGTCATGATTTCAACACGACTGCTGGCTGTCTTTAGTCAAGTAGTCATGAGACGATTTTAAGTAGATCACTGTCTTGGTTCTTTCCATTGGCTGCCTCAAAATGGGAGTGACTTTTAGAAAGCCACACAGTAGGGATACATGAAGAATTTTTTGAAGGGACCCTAGATTATGACTCAACGTGCTAAGGATGTAGAAAGCTACAGGAGGAATGAGGATCCTGCACGTGAGGTGCACAGGTCAGCACTGACACTGGGTGCCTCCCTGGCCCTCTTGAGGAATCGGCCATGAAAAGCAGAGGGAATTCTCTTGCTGCTAATCCGAAGCCATGACTCAAAAAGAATGCACAAACGTAAGACAGAACATATTTAATGTGGAAAAAAAGGGGAAATTTTTCCAATACTGCTAAGTCAGCAATTCATTTTTTTAAGTAGCTATTGGAAAGATGAATTGTGCTGGGAAAAAAAACCCCAAGCAGCTTCCTGTCATTTCTAAAACATGATTCTGTGCCTGCCTGAAAGAGTTAAGGCTGGATGCTGTATAAATATTTATCATTCTTCTTTCAAAAGGATAAGAAAAATTTCCTCTGCATACATGAATTTCAGATTGCTAAGCAAACATGCAGATATGGTCAAGGGTCCATCATCTTAATGAGGGGATGGTAATGACAATGATTTTTTTTTAGCTTGCTTATATGTGATCAAAACCTAGAGGTTTTGATTTTATACTAAGGCATGCACAGACTCGGGAACAGTTAATGCTTTTAGAAGCATACGGATAAGGATGGCAGGAATACCATCAAGGGCTTAACGCAGGACCAGGGTGAACGGTTCATTAAAAGTGATAAATAGGATATGCCGTTCCTAATGTTTTGCAACTGCATATTCAATACAGCAGGCCAGTGACTGTGCATTTTTAACTGTCTTTATTTTTAAGAGAGCTGCTGGATTTTGCTTACAGATTAAACAGTTATTTGCAAAGTCATTAACATACTACAATCATCATAATAAACAATTCTCTGTTACTAAACAGTACGTAGGACAACATTAGGACAACATGAGGTTTAACAACAGTACACACAGCGAGGATGGGAGAATGGTAGGACAAAAATATCCTATTTAATTTGAGCAAAGTGATCACCTTGAAGTTTTTTAAGGGAAATAAATGACCTAGATGGAAGCTCAGAAGATTCTAAATTCCATGAGTAGAGATTTTGTTTCTTTTAAAGCTGTATCCCCAGTTTCTAAAACAATGCCTGTTTCACTAAAGGTTTCACCTAATAAATATTTGTATGAAGGTAGGTATGCAGTCATATTTTTGCAATTATACCGTCGAACATTAACACCTTTCGAAAATTGCTAAATTGGAATGTAATCATCAGTGGCATTTTTCTCAAAGGATAGATTCTGTAACTTGTTCTAAAGGCCTTAGAAGAATCCCATCTTTCTGCTACCAGCTATAACAAACAGCAGCTGTAATAATTTTATTTCATGCAGTTCTTCATTTTTCATTTTCACTACACTTTCATCGTTTCCGACTCACTGAAGAAGCACAGAGAATTTAAGGAACCTGCTCAAGGCTACTACGTGAGTTAGAGATAGCTCTCAGGTACGAAGCTTTTCTGCAGTATACAATGCTGCACCATTTCTTTACTACTTATTATGTGTCTAGAGGAAAGCATAAAACAAGTTCTTTCAGAAAAAATAAAAGGTACTGTAATAACCACTAGTAACATATGTTCTATTAATATAATAAAGCAGAAAAAGATGAGAAAGAAGAATTTTCATTATAACCATTCACTCATTAGTAAAGAAAAATGGAAAAATAAAGTATTTTCTCAAAATGGCCACCTAGAGTCATCTGCTTTGGATTAGGTTACAACATACCAAATACAGAACTGTTAATGTCAAAATGGAGACTAAGGTAACTGTCTTTCATTTCAACATATGAGATTTGCTATTAGATATCTTAGTCTGCCTGTGTGCTGCCATCACAGAATACCTGAGACTGGGTAATCTATAAAGACAAGAGATGTATTTCCCAGAGTTCTGGACACTGGGAAGGCTAAGATCAAGGGGCCAGCACGAGGTGAGGACCATTCTGCTGTGTCCTAATACTGCAGAAGGTGGAAGGACAAAGAGAGAGTGAGAGGGTGTACGTGCCCAGAGGACTCTATAAGGTTCTGTATATAAGGATCCACTCACAGGTAGCAGTATTAATCTATTCAGGAGGAAGAGGCCTGATGGCCTAATCATCTTTTAGGCCTTGCCTTCTAATACCACCCCACTGGGGATCAAGTTGCTGATCATGAACTTTGGAGGATGCATTCAAACCATGTTGTTGATGTTAGGTTGCTTTTGAGTAGGGTTGGACTCATAGTGACCCTGTGTACAACAAAATGAAACATCCCGACACTGTGCTGTGCCTAGCACCATGTCAGTGCTTCTCTGCTATTTGTAGGGTTTTCAATGGGTGATTGTTTTGGGATTGCTTCGGGAGTGGATTAGCACACCCTTCTCCCATTTTTGCGGTGCCATTTTTGTGGAGCTGGGGATCAAACCCAGGGCTTCAGAGATTGCAGGGCAGCACTCTACTTACTGAGCTAAAGCAGGATGAAGACACACTGGGCTTCCTCAATCAGAGATCAGGAGAATTGGGGAACATCAAGGTCAGATAGGGACAGTCCTTATTTACCAGATCAACATAAAGAAGATAAAAAAAAATGTTCTTCAAAAGATATAATTGCTCCCCGCTTTTTGAATAAAATTTAATGAAACAAAATTGGTAGCTGGATGTGTCATACCCAGTCAAAAAGGACCTTGGAAGAAGTTTTCAAATTCAAAATGTCCATTCAGTTTCCTTATTTCCAAATGCTTTAGACAGCCTCCCACTGAGGCTTAGTAGAAATCAAAGATCAGGTAATTACAATTGGGACCAGACAGATAACCCTGGTTTGCTTCTAAAAACGTCAGCAGCTGCAAACAGCCCTCTTCACCATAATCCTCTAGCGCTTGGAGGAAGCAAGGACGGTCACCTGTACAGCACATATAAATGCTGTTTTAAGAAGATGGCAATATTTAATAGCTTAAATATTTTGTCTTAGACACTTACTGATTTTTAAAAATATACAAAGATAAACTACTAGGACTAAAAACCACAGCAACGCTGTGCACGAGTCTGTCAGTAATGGACTGTGTACAGCATGGTATTCCCATGCTATCTCAGTGCGAGTACTTTGATGTGCACAAAGACAAAAATGCCTAGCAAGGCATTTCTGACAAGGTTTTCCTGTTATTAAGTGACACATGACCATATTTCCAAATTCTTTAGCTTCCCAGAACACTACGGAGGCCAAAAAACCAAACAAAATAAGAATTGAATGCTAATGATTAACAGACCCCTCCCTCTAGCATCTCCTAGGAAATACTTCCAGTGGCTCCTTCTAGACCTTCTTACGTTCAGTAGATGATTTTCTTGAGCATTAATTTTGAGATTAAATAAAGCTTGGGATCGATAAAGGAAGGAAACAGCTATGAATAAGCAAACCCTCACGTGATAATCAATTGTTGGGTTAGGGAGATTTCTTTCATGAGCCCATTTTAGGTCGTACTTCAGTCTCTCCCTCTGTCTCCTCCCCTCCCCACCACCTGTCCCCATCCTCTGCAGGCACCTCAAGCCCTGCTCTCTCTTTGAAAATCAGGGACCTATTTTTGCAAAGCGATTGTAGCCTCTCCTCACCGGGAGAAGAGGTGAGGGAAGACAAGCGGTGTCATGGCAGAAGCGGAAGCATGATTTCCCTTCTAATGAGGACCCTGCTTGCCGAGGCCAAGGTGAAAAGACACCAGAGACACTGGGGAATAAGAGTTTCTACATTTGTCAAACTGGCCTCAAGACTGTCAAATTTCAGAGCTGAAATCTTGTTGCCCGGTGAAGAATGAAGAAAAATTGTGCCAGACTGGAATTATTACCTGTTCTGCCGGCTCTGCCAGTGAACGACCATGTTGCTGTTGTTAGGTGCTGTTGAGTCGTGCCCGACTCACAGCAACCCTTACAGGGCTTTCAATGGCTGATTGTGTCGGGATTGCCTTGGGAGAGGATTGCCACGGGAGTGGATTGCCACGTCCTCCCATTTTTGTGGTGCTGGGAATTGAACTTGGGATCTCAGAGACTGCAGAGTGGCGCTCTACCAACTGACCTCAATCCCAGCCAGTGGGCAACGACAGTGTTGTAGAAAGAGCATGGGACCACCGAGGCTGGACACAGGCTTATAGCTCCGCTGTGCTTGGCTACATCCTCTTGGCACCTCACTTAGATGCAGTTATAACCAGTTCTTTTTATAAATGACAGCAGGCGCTATCCCTTAAAGGACCAACAACTGCCATATAAAAGTATGTTGCCCTGATATCATACTTGATCTTCGCCCAAAGGCCAAGAATGATGGCAGCTGGATCCCTGCTGTCACCCTTGTAAGATGTATTTTTACATTTTAAATATGGTATTATCTTCATTATTTGAGTCCTAAATTATACATAACACATCACATTAATTGCTCTTTCATATTTTCTCCACTATCAGTGGAATTACAACATAAATGGTCAAGGACATACAAATAACTATAAGCACTGTGCAGGAATTTTATATGAAATTGTTGTTGTTAGGTGCCATCAAGTTGGTGTCTGACTCGTGGCAACTCTATGTACAACAGATGAAACACTATTGTCAGTGTTTCTCTGCTTTTCATGGGGTTTTCAATGGCTGATTGTTTTTTTGGGAGTGAGTTGCCAGGCTCTTCTCCCAAGCATGCAGCAGCTGGTATTCCCAGGCGGTCTCCCATCCAAGTACTAACCAGGCCCAAGCCTGCTTAGCTTCCAAGATCTGACGGGATCAGACGCCACAGTGGTATGGCCACCGGCTTCTATTAAATATGCTCCTTTAATATGTAGACCTTGTTCTACAGTTTAGAATGGTGATGAGAAACATAATTTCTACCACCTTACTTCCTCCTCATTATACTGTATAGAAACTGTGTGCTTGTCCCTAAAACTCTCTTTCTCTCATCTCTGCCCTCTGCTTTCCACACTGGCTGGTATTACCTTTTACGTCACATTTCTTTATTTAGTAGATAGGCTAGAAAAAGCATCAATGGGTGACAAAAGAGGATGGGTTCAAGTGAGATTCTAACTTTTGTTTGGACAAGCTGTTCAGTTTTCCTATCTATAAAAAGGGAAAAGATGATATTAAAAACTATGTAAAAATATCAACTAAAATACTACAGAATGCATTTAAAACTTTCCTTTTCATATTCATTTATTCAAGATTCCGATTAGGATAAGCTATAAGAAAAAACTTTTTATCAAGAATACACTATTAGAGCATATCTTTTTTATGTTTGTGAAAATCATCAAATACATCAGTTAATGATGCTACTTCAGTTTCCTTCTAGAACCAATGACTTAGGAGATCCAGTGGCCATTTTTGAAATAATGTATAATTTAGCTATTGAAAAGGAAAAAACCCAGATTAGATGAAAACCTTAAATAATACCCAGCTAGGTTGAGGATCATATCACACTCTGTCACGCCTTTGGTTATATAAATCAAGTGTTTCAATTTTGTTCAAAATTCCTACTTTCTCTATGTATTCATTTTTAGTAGTAAATGAAAATAGAGTAGAAGAAACATCTCACAGATTGAAGTTTCTAAACAGAATTAAGTAGTTAAATCAAATCCATGAAAAATTCATAATCATTACAACCCAGAACTACTTCTTTCTGTGTTTGATAACAGGCACACTCTCTACCAAATAAACTGTATGTGGGGTGGGGAAGTTGATGTTTAATTTATCAAAACAATCATTATCATGATACATAAAAAATAAATTTCATAAAAATGGAAATAAGTCAATGATTTAAAACGGAGGGGAAAGAAATCTAAAGTAGGAGAGAAGAGACCTTAAAAATAATGAGAGTACTTTATAGATTTTCATTCTGTTCAAGTCTATTTAAATTAACTGAGAATACCAAAAAGTCTAAAAACCATATTTCAGTGTGATTCTAATTTAAGGGAGACAAGACTTATTTATGTAAATAATTCAAATGAATAGCATGGTTGTGGATTTTTCTAATCCTCACTAACAGGCAGGAGCTGTGAGGATTGCTTTTCAGAAACCAGCTTTGATCTGTAAAGACATTTTTAGTCTAGAGTGGCAGGAAGACCCTTTGCTTTTGTTGCCTTGTGTTTTTTAAGATTTCACATCTTATAGCATACTTATCACCCTTCACATGATGGCAGCTATCTGGACAAATGATTCTAAACTGATATTTTTGTGTGTTTTATTCAGATTATTATATGGAAGCCTGCACCCATAACCACTGTGGTGTCTAATCCCGTCAGATCTTAGAAGCTAAACAGGATTGGGCCTGGTTAGTACTTGGATGGGAGACTGCCTGGGAACACCAAATACCATAGGCTTGGGAGAAGGACCCAGCAACCCATTCCCAAAAATCAGTCTGCCACTGAAAACCCAATGAATAGCAGAGAAGCACTTTGGATACTGTTTCACGTGTTGTACATAGGGTTGCTATGAGTCGGACACCAACTTGACAGTACCTAACAACAATTATATGGAAAGCAGATCAAATTGATTAAAAATGTCACCATTGAGGAGATGAGTTGACCATTTAGTAGGCTCACTTGCCTTATCCATGTAAGTTCTTAACTGCCATTCTGGTTTCTTAACCTGTTTCACCTCTTGGCCTGGTAGCAATTATAGCAAATTAATCAGCATGGATATTCTCTAAAAATCTATGGTTTTAAACTGATTCATACACAGAAAAATGTTCTTTTCTTACATTGCACGCATGAAAAACGAGAACCAAAGCTAACCTTTAATGGTCCTCTTATCCTGTAGTCTTAAATGGAATAATTAACGTCTGCTCATCTAAAGATATATTCCAGGAAAGAATCTCCATTTCAGTTTTTCCCCGTCAAATAACAATAATACGCACTGGACTAGTAGCAGCCAGTTCAATGCTCAAAGCACCTCAGGCGGGATTAATCTCTTGATGAGGAGTTGGAGATCCAGAGGAACTAAGTCCCTTACCCCTGTCTCACAGACAGGAGGTGACAGGTTTAGCTCACCGTATAACCTTACAGTCAGGCTATGGAGTCTGAGTTCTAAACTACCATGCTGTGCTACTCTTCAGTTTTAAAGCTAAGTTACAGTTGTAACATTAAAAATGCTTGATTAGTCCTGGGGAACGGATTACATGTTAAAACACCCCCTTTCTTATCAGAAGACTTTGCTAAGCCAACATGAAATATTCACAACTTGTGAAGATGAAAGTCAAAGAACACCTTTAAAGTCACTAAGAGATCAAAGACACTATGCAGCTAAGACAGTAACTTTAATGTTCACTTACTTATTAGCAATTTAAACCTAATTTTTAAAAGTGGACAAATCAATGTACAATGAAAGGCACACACAAGTGTGTAGCCTCTGAAAATGAAAATAAGAGATCTGTGGAGGAAAGAGTGGAAGCTAATTATACTGTAAACCTAAGTTTAGGTTTAGGCCTAGGTTTAGGTCATTGCAATTGGGCATTGAATTTGCTTCTGAGCATCTTGATGTCAGGACAAAAGAAATGCCTGGTCACCTACATCATCTCCATCCTTTCAGCAAAAGCAGGAGAGAGGTTTCATCTGTAAAGTAAACTGAATAGAACCACCAGATTTGTAATTCTAACCAATTCAGTAAATTGATTATACAGTCAGCCCATCTGTTTTATCATCCTTGCTTAGGTAAGTGTTTTGTACAGAAACGCTGTCCAAAATATGTCAGAACAGAATATGGAAATGTATTGCCACAACTAAGTGTTTTTTGGCTGGGTAACAGCACCTTCAGTTTGGCTATGTCATGGAGCCATCGTTAATGTTCAACCAGATTAACGGTCTCCTAATAGGATTCTTGACTCTGTTTTATGTCCTCTGATCCATTTTCCATAATCCATCCAGAGACATATTTTAAAAACTCAAGTCTGGTCATGTCATGCCTTCACTTAAAACCCTACAATGGTTCCCCATTGCTCTTATGAGGAAGCCCAACACCTTATGTTGTCACATAAAACTCTACTTTATTTTTAAAGTAAGTGCTCAGGAAGTCATATACTGAAGATGTCATAATTTATTCAACCACTTTCCTATTAATAGACATTTGGCTTGTTTCCAATTTTTGCCTATTACCAACAATAATACATGTCTCTTTCTATACATGGGTGAACACTTCTCTAGAAAATGGAAATAGTAGGTTGAAGGAAGAATATTTGCCCATATGATTTTCATATATACAGTTAAATTGTCTTCTAAAATGGCCTTATCAATTTATGCTTTCCCACACAGTTTATGGGAGCTTTATTTCCTACACCCAATATTGTATATTATCAACTAAAAACAAAAATCCCAACCTCAACTAACATAAAAGGTTAAAAAAAAGTTGTTGTAATTCTCATTTTCCTAATTGCCAGTAAGAGGGAATCTTTTTCATACTTTTTTATTATGCGTTTTTTAAATTAGCACACAGTATGGCAAGTTACATTATATAATTTTCATATTAAAAAACCAACACCCACATATAGCAACTGAAAAAGTTATTAAAAAATTTCTTCCTAAAAGACTCTGGAAAAGAAAGCTTTCAAACTTTCACGAAACATAATCCCAATGCCACAGAACAGATCTGAGGTTTCTTAATCTTGAGGTACTATAATATAATAAAGTCAATAGAAGGGCTGAACCTCAGCTACTATTTCCTGGGCTATTAGAGTCCTTTTAACAAATTTCTTGCCTATACCTATGTGTTGAGGTGTTTTTCCTACATTTTCTTCTAGCAGCTTCAAAGTTTCTGGTTTTAAATTGAGTTGATATTTGCACAGGGTTTCTAACTTTACTGAATGCTTTTGCCCATTTTTCTGTTGAGTTATAATTAGCAAATTATAATTATTATATTTTTCATGGTTTGTTGTTTACCTTTTAGCTTTATTATATCATTCTTTATATGGGAGTTTTACTATTTTATACTAAAATTTATCAAAAACTCTGTTAGGCTTTTGATTAAGATTGTGTTGACTCTACAAAATAATGTGAAGAGAACTGATATTAATTATATTGTTCTATCCAGAAATATACTGTGTTTTATAATTTAAATATATCTTTTATAGTCTTCAGAAAACTACCAGTTTTCATCACGAAGGTCTTGAACATTTATTTCTCTTGTTAGATTTACTTCCAGGCATCGTTGCTTAGTTTCTTTTGGAAATAAGATTCTTTTATTGCATTTATTTAAATGGTCCTTTTTTATTAATTTTATTTTTAAAGGGATTTTATAGCAGGCTCATACTCAGTTGTCTAATTAGTTTTTCAGTTCATTCTCTTGGATTTCCTATAACTGTGTATTTGGCTGTACACTGTATTAGACTAAAACTTTCTTGAGAAAGAAAACTATTTCTACCTCCTCACTGCTATGTTCCTACTACCTAGCAGAGGTGTTGGCACAGTGAGCATTCAGTAAGTACTTTTTGAGTTGCATTAATGGAAAAATGTAGATTCAGCCTTCTCTTCTCATATGGGTGTCAAGCATGTTTATTTCTCCTTGCAATGCCACATTTATGGAAGGAAGGAACCTAGGATTCTACTATCCAAACACCTAATGAGCCAACCTACCAGAATAATACATATGAAAATTGTAAACATTTTACTAAACGAATACTGAATCAAAGAGAAAAGCTCCAAATAAATCAATTTTAAAATAAAAAGATCAAATGCTACACACTAGACATGGAAGAATTTTAGAAAATAACTAATCAACTTTAATATTTAGAAAAGTAAGAACGACTTCAATAATATCCATACCCTAAGAAGTGCAGACTCCCATGTGTCTGTCAGCTTGGCATACTGTGGGGTCTTGCATGTTACTGTCATGCTGAAAGCTATGCCACCAGTAGGTATTTCAGATACCAGCAGGGCCACCATGGTGGATTGTAGGGAGGAAATTCACAAAAAACCACAAACTGGGAAAATGGCTAAATCTAGGGAAAATGAAAGCAACTTGGTTGGACATTTGTACAAAACCCTTCACAAATCCCCAGGACTTGATTGGACAACTGGACTCAAAGCTGATTGGCTCAGGCCATTTTGTGGGCAAGCTATATAAGGAGCTGCACTGCGGAAACTCGATCCTTTTTTGCCCAGACCATCGGCTAAGCAAGACCTTTTCTTTTCTCCCCGAGACCATCGGCAAGGAAACAGCTCTCTCTGCTCTCTCACCCGGACCTTCAGTGAGGAAAGAATGCTCTCCCCACTGTGACCATCAACAGGAAAGAACTCACTCTCCATGGAGACCACCAATATGGAAGCATCTGCCTGTGAGGCAGTATAAGAGCTGCTAGCACTTAAACCTGTACGCTTTGGGTTTTCTCTCCACCCTGATAAAGGGCAGAGAAATAAAGGAGTCTGTGCCCCTCACCTGAGGGTCCCAAGTGAATTGTGTTTAATATCTGTTTGTGCGGCACTGCCATCCATCCAAACATTTGGGCCCAGCCGGGAGGCACGCGCCCCACAGTGGATAGGTTTCAGTTGAGCTTCCAGACTAAGACAGACTAAGGAGAAGGACCTGGCAACCCACTCCTGAGACAATTAGCCATTGAAAACCCTTTGAATAGCAGAGAAGCACTCTCAGGGTACTGGAAAATGAGCCCCCAAGGCTGGAAGACATTCAAGGAATGACTGGGGAAGAGTTTCCTCCTCAAAGCAGAGTGGACCTTAATGATGGGAATGTAGTAAAGCCCCTGAGATTGCTTGCTGATGTGGCCCGACACAAAATGAAAAGAAATGTAGTGGCTGTAATACTGGGCTCAAACATATAAAAGATCATGTGCATGGCACAGTGTTGGATAGTGTTTCGTTCAGCTGTACATAGGGTTGTTACGAGTAGGAACTGATTCAATGGCACCCAACAAAACAAAAAATGCAGAAGAAACAAATACAATTAAAAACAGGAATAGAAAGTATAAAAATAGGTACCATTACTCATCCAATGGTATTTTGCAGGGAGAGGATGAGAAAGACCTCACAAGGCAAAGAAACTCACAAATAAAATAATATAAAAACAAATCAATAATGAAGCAGATAAAATGTTAAGACTGATCAAGTGCAAAAGATAAAATACAGCCAAAATGAGGGGGAAATAAAGGGCATGCTAGTAACGAAGAGAATATTACATACAACTCAATGCTAATAAATATGAAAGCCAACTAAATGGATAGTTATTGTAGGAATATATTATAAAAATTGACTCAAAATACAAAAAGGAAACAAATTCACATATAGCTACTGAAAAGGTTATTATTCCTAAAAGACTGTAGGCAAGAAAGTTTTTAAACTTTCCAGAAACATAATCCCAGTTCTACAGAACAGATTCAATGTCTCTAACCCTGAGGTCCTACAGTATCATGGGTTCAAAACTAGGGCTGAATCCCAGCTCTATCATTTGTGGTAATCCTTCCATGTCTATGCTTTCACTTCCTGAGACTTTAGTTACCTGTGGTCAATTGTAGTCTGAAAATATTAAATGGAAACTTCTAGAAATAAATAATTGAGTGTATTGTTGTAACTATTCACTTCTCTATTAGTTCTTGATCTCTTACTATGACTCCTTTATGAATTACACATTATAGTTTTGTGTGGATAGGAAAAAAGTGTAGCACATAGAGGGCTTGGTGCTGAGTTCCAGGCTTCCACAGGGGGCCTTGTGGTAAGGAGCGGGGCTGCTGCACTAAATATTTCACATTGAGAAAGTTACTTTCTTTGGTGATGCGCTAGATTGTGAGGATTAAATGAAATATTCCCTATAAAAAGTACTTTGTATCATATGAGCAACAAAATTTTGGATTGGATGCCTGTGTTTCCCTTAAAATATTTCAGGTAGATGTCCTGAGGAACAAATCAGAGAATATAGGCAAAAGCAATATGAAATGAGAAAGCACAACAGGCACTATGGCCTCCCAAGCTGCCCATCTACTATGCACTGTATTTGGCTTTTTGCTTATCTTCTAGTTCTGATGAGTCTGTGCTAAGTTTCAGTAGAGTTTTTGAGCCTGGTGAGGAGTTGGAACACTAATACCATTAGAATGTTTTATTTTAGAGCTGCTTTTCCAAAATCTCTCTGTCTGAAATCCTGTTCAAGCTGACAGTTGCTTGACTTAATCACTTCTAATGCATTTGCCACTAAATGTAACCATGACTGATTGACATGAACCGTAGAAGGACTATTTTATAAACACCAGAAAATATTTAATTAGAGTAGAATAAAGACAGTCATTAGTTTATAGTAGATATGAGGACTTTCTCAAACAATAACTACTCAATTCATAACTTATTCTGTGCAACAAGAACTATTGAATAACTTTAGGCCTCATTGTGTTCAATAAGGCAGTCTGCTCATATCAGATTTATGCAAGTACCAGGGCCTGTGTATCTGAATCTTTACTTTCTGCTGACACAAAGATTTACCCAGTCTCAGACAGCTGATGAAGCTCATATACTAATGAAGTGACCAAAATTCTAAGTATGCAATTAATAGACGGCCAGTGGTACATTCTTCATCTCTAGTGAAATAAGTTAGGATTGTCATCAACTCCATTTTACCTTATTTAATCAAACTTATTTACTAAGTAATTCATAAGCCTTACTCAAGGAGATACAAGGACCTGCATGCTGACATCAGACTGTATAGCTGAGCTTCTAAGGCATTCATTTCATTCTGTAGATGTCTTCAGAAGCCTTTGAAACAGTTGCATGCTGATGAACTGACTCTAGACCTGTATCTCCAAGAAGGTTACTAGATTACAAACACTTTTACAGAGGTAGTAGAGCATTATCAGCTGGTGATAAACTGAGGAATTATTGTTGTTGTTAGGTGCCTTGGAGTCGGGTCCAACTCATAGCGAGCCTACATACTTATTCATAGGGTTTTCAGTGGCTGATTGTTTTATGATTGCTTCGGGAGTGGGCTGCCGGGTCCTTCTCCCACTTTTGCGGTGCTGGCAATCAAACCCAGGGTCTCAGAGAGTGCAGAGTGGCACTCTACCAACTGAGCCAAAATGAGGAATGATGAGGTTATGTTCCTGGTTGCACGTGGAACATCCCACATGCAGCCAAAGGCTGCATTTGACCACAGGGAGCCCCGTGACTAGTGGTTGCAATCACATATGCCAGTGCAATCAAGCTGAAACCCATGTGATCACGCCAACCCTTACAGAGAACTTCTAACACCCAGGCACCCAATTCCTTCCTCCTAGCAAGGCCCAGATCTCCGACACAGCTAATGCCGAGTGCTGCAGCTGTTCCTCTGTGGTACTCACAGAGGGCACCTGAGATGAAATCAAGATGGGTTCCTTACCAGGGTCCGAATATGTTGGGGAGCCTAGAAAGACAATTCGAGCAGATGCTGTATAGGTAACATATGGAAGGAACAGAGAGATTAACTTTGCTTCACTCATGGGAGGAACCTTTAATACTTAATTGACATCACTGCACGTGAGGAAAAGTTTTGTCTAAAACTGTTTGTTTCCTTGGATTCAGAGCTGTTGTCTTACAACTCAGAAAGTTATACCCCTCAATTGGGAAAAGCTGGAAGGAGTAATTTCAAAATAAAAAGTATACCATCTGTTTCTACGGGCTAAAGAGAATAGTTTAGAAATCAGTGCGGCTTCAAAGAACTATAAAAACAACTTCTAATGTACTGCAGTACCCATGGCCCACACATACAACAGGCTCTTAGCAGTTTTCTTTTAGGCAATATATTTATACTCAGGCTAACAGAACTTTAATATTTTTTCTCTGTCTGTGTGTCTTTTTATTCCTACTTTTCTTTCTCTCTTTCTCACGTCCCTTTCTCCTTCCTTCCTCTTTATAAATATCCTACTTCACCAAAACATAAATATGCAAGTGTGTTCTTTTCTGCCAGGACAGGAGATAATTTAATGTGGACACACCTTCTGGGCTTCAAGACAAAGGTCGAGGCCAGTGAAGACTTATGGGAAATCCATGTGAGAAGCAAGGAAGAAATTATTTAGAGAAATTATGAACTTATATACGGTTGGGATTTAGCTCAGTGGGTAGAGCGCCACTGTACAGTGTCTGAGGTCCTGAGTTCAATTCCCAGCACCACAAAAAATGGGAGAAGGACGTGGCAATCCACTCCCAAGGCAATCCTGAAACAATCAGCCATTGAAAACCCTGTAAGGGTTGCTATGAGTCAGATACGACTTGATGACACCTAATAACAACAACAACAAGGAACTTACACAGGATGCTTTCTCTCCAGGTGAAAAGAATATGGGCAAAATAAGATATTCTGCAAGTTAGGCATTAAAAATAGAACTAGAATATTTCATAAATATTGTTGTTGTTAGATGCTGTCAAGGCAGTGTCTGACTCATAGCGACCCTATGTACAACAGACATAACACTATTGTCAGTGCTTCTGTACTATTCATAGGGTTTTCAATGGCGAGTTGATTTTTGGGAGTGGGTTGTCAGGTCCTTCTCCCAAGCCTACAGCAGCTGGTGTTCCCAGGCGGTCTCCCATCCAAGTACTAGCCAGGCTTGACACTGCTTAGCTTTCAAGATCTGATGGGATCATTTGCCACAGTGGTACAGCTTGTTGTTGTTGTTAGGTGCCATCGAGTCGGTATCCGACTCATAGCGACCCTCTGTACAACAGGGGAAACACTATTGTCAGTGCTTCTCTGGTGTGCATAGGGTTTTCAATGGCAGATTGCTTTTTGGGAGGGGGTTGCCAGGTCCTTCTCCCAAGCCTACAGCTTCTGGTGTTCCCAGGCGGTCTCCCATCCAGGTACTAACCAGGCCAGACCCTGCCTAGCTTCCGAGATCTGACGGGATCAGATGCCACAGGGCTATGGCTACAGGCATGTGGTACAGTTACAGGGTCATAAATATTAGCCCCATGTTAATAACTGAAATGAACAGATATTACAAACCCACTGAAAACCTGTATAATTTAAAAAGAGATGTTTATCATAGTAGTATCGTCCTCAGTGTGTTTTTCAGTTTTTTGATAGGGTGAAGAAAAAGTGATAGAAAAGCCATTAACCTTCTGATGAATGTCGGCACACTCACGTCTACAAGTGAGAGAAGCAAAGTGATAGTGAAGACAGCTACTGATCAAGGAAGCACACAAGGGAAGCTTCGTGTAGTGTCCTTGGCTTCACCTGAGAAAATAGCAAAAGCCACCTAAGGTGATGAATGGAACTATATTTGGAGTATCCAAGAAGAGGGACTGCAACATAAAGTACCTCCTGTATTACCAGAGCTAGGGTGAAGAACTGGCTCCATCTGAAGCCCTGCTGCCTACACACAGGATTTTGACCAAACTGAACGCTCCGGAAATTTTTTTTTTTTTTTTTTTTTTGAGATAGAGTCCTGATGTGTAGCCCAGGCTGGCCTTGAACTCACAGCCATCCTCTTGCCTCAGCCTCTTGAGTGCTGGGGTTATAGGCGTGTGCCACCACAATTGCCTTCTGAATGCTCTACATTTTAGCATATTGAACCCAGCCTTGAACCCGAACCCAATTTTTCAAGGGTTTGAAGATCTGCTTGGGATGGCCAGAGCTACAGAAATATCTTTTGGTTCAATGAAATTAAAAACATTAAAATGAAAGCAGTATGTCAACACAGTAATTTACTAAACTAGCTTCTCCTCAGGGTTCTCAAACAAGCTTATTTAATTTTAACTAATTAACTAATTTGAACTAATTTTAACTAATTTCCTTCTCCATAAAGCAAAATAAAGAGGGCAATTATAAAGATTTTTCTAAACTCCAAAATGTAACACATAGATACTTACATATTTGTTCTATCTTTTTAGAACTGCTGTGAGTGAATAAAAATTACCTAATGCTTCCATTAGCTGTCAATTATTTTTTGTCTCTTTATAGCTTGACTACTGAATTCAATATCGAAGTTCTTTTTACTGCATGACATAAAACGTTCAGCGCCATGCTTTAGGGGAGCTGGGCAGTAGAGAAGATGTTGGTTTCAGGAAGGCATTAGTCAGCCAGAAATTCTTAGGCTATCACAGTACTTTCAATAAAGCCAAGTGGCCCTTCCTGTCCTGAACAGGACGGGGAAGGAAAGGGCTAAGTGGACGCGTGCAGTTCAGCAGAGCTGCTGCCCAAGCTGTGGTCGACGCCTCTGCACGCTGGCTTTAGCCAGGAAGGAAGTCTGCTCTTCTAGAGACGCTTGGCGAAGGAGGAAACGAAGGGTCACTGCTTCCACACTGATCAGCCACACCTTGGCTGTCCGTTCACTCGTTTCACTTCAAAATAAAAAGACATCCAAGTGTTTGGTAAGGCCCTGAAACGGGTAAGACAGATCCCGCGGTGGACCTCTCTGGCTTAGTGACAGCAGCTGACTGAACACGGAGACTCTTCCCAGTGTGCTGTCTACAGGCACCAGGTATAGCAGCAGCTCCGAGGCTGGCACATTGGCAGGGAGGCTGGGAGAGGCTCGTTCCAAGGATGAGAAGAGAAGAAGGTCTATGTAGATGTGAAGGCTGCTCCAAGCAGAAAAAGGCTGAAGAGGGGGAGGGTAGTCTAACCATACCTTTGATGATGGGGATTTTTAGACTCTGTGTTCATGGGTAGAAGCTTGTAGACTTCTGTTATACCATCACTGATGGATTTTTACCTTGCTAGGTGTGCCTGACTCATGCCATGGTATTTTTAGTTGCATCATATAGTTGCGAAAGCTGGACACTGAACAAGGGAGACAGGAGAAGAATGGATGCCGTTGAATTATGGTGCTGGAGATGACTATTGAATATACCATGGACTGCCAAAAGAACCAACACATCTGTCCTAGAAGAAGTGCAACCAGAGTGCTCCTTGGAAGCAAGAATGGCCAGACTGTGTCTTCCATATTTTGGACATGTAGTCAGGAGGGACCAATCCCTGGAGAAAGACATCATGTTTGGGAGAGTGGCAGGGCAGAGAAAAAAAGGAAAACCCCCCACTAGATGGATTGACACAGTGTCTGCAACAATGGGCTTAAACATAAATAAGATCGTGTGCCTGGCACAGAATCAGGAAGTGTTTCGGTCTGCTGTACATAGGGTCGCTATGAGTCGGACTCGACTTGATGGCACCTAACAACAACAATAACAATTTCAGACATGAATTGTATCAAAACAATTTAGTTCCAGGGTAGGCAACGGTGGACACAAGGATGGAAAGTCGGAAGGTGCCAGTTCCAGCCTCTGCTGAAGCACTGGGCTCGCTGGTGTAGATGATGGTGGCGGATGTCAACCATTAGGAACAGCAAAGACACACTTACATTTGTTCTGGCTAAATACATGGCTCCCAGTCTTTTCAATTCTAAATGCTATTAAAAAGACAGAATAAAACATTTTTAAAAATCAAGTTTTTAAAACTAAGGTGATCCACTTTTAATTTCATAAACAAGGATGTAATTTAAAGGAATTTAGTATGTATGATCACAGTTGTTTCATAATAGGAAGCGAGTCTTTTTGAAGAGTGCACGTAGATTGACTGCTTTGTTTTGTCTTTATTTTTCTTATGTCTGCAGATTGGTGAAAACATTAGGGACCGGCATTTAGAGGACTCATAATTAGGAGCGCTGGGATAAATCCTTCTGGGGCCATAATTAAGACAGAGCTAGAGGGACAATTCTGGGAACAGGGAGCTCAATTAATAATGAAAAGAATCACATCATTTTAAGAACATAAAGTTTAAGATACGATTTGCTTTAGGACTCAACTCCACGTACCCTTTTCTGAGTCCCATCTAGCAGATGACTGCGGTTCAGGAACCTCTGCGGAATAAGGGCTCTGAGTAATTAGAAAGCCTTGAGGAAGAGTGGAAACCACCTCTGTGGAAAGAAACACACCAGGCAGGAGGAAAAGACGGTGACTAGAAATGGAGACACTCCAGCCTCCGCCAGCCCAAACCTGGGGCCTCCAGCTGGTGCCTGATCTGTGCTGCCCCAAAGATGAAGAGGCTGGGATTCAGTCTACTACAGGGGTGATGTAGGGGAGGCCTCTGCATTACTGAGAGTGAACCGGAGCAGGCTGCAGACCTGATCCTAGGAAGGCAGCTGACGCTTGAGAGCCCAGGGAAAGCCACCTCATCTTCAGCAAGCTCAGGGGCAGTGACTTTTTCCCCAGGCAAGATTGTATTGGGGGTGGGGAGAAAGTGAAAGGGGCATTTGCCAGCTTCAGATGGGAGCCGTGGATTAGTGGCCAGGTTTTACGTATTGGGGGCAGATATCCTAATACCACCTTATCCCGTTGGCCCCACAGGCCCTGGGTGAAGTCAGCAGGGCCGACGGACTCTCATGGAAGGCTTCAGGTGTGGTTCTAGCTAGGATTCCCAAAGCCAGGCTTATTCTAGGTTCTTCAGAGCAAACAAGAGGCAGGGAAGTTATGACCGTGATGCTAAGCTTGACTCCACCAGGTGGCTTTTCTTTTCTGTATTAGATCAAAGTCTCGAAAACTGAAATTTTGCTAACTAAAGTCCTAGCAACAGAGCTGGACATAGGCAAAAGGGTGAAAGAACCCTCACAATTCTGCGGCCCATGTCCATCGGAGGCAGTTTTCAGTTCCAAGGTCTCTTAAGTTTTAAAGTATTGCCTCTGTTGGGGAAATGTTCATTTTCATGACCCCAAATAGATTAAAATTTTAAAGGAAAGTAGGAGTCAACAAGAAGAGGGGAGTGGTATCCTGCTATATCCTCCAATAAAGTATGTGCTGGAAACTTAACCCCAATGTAACAGTGTTGGGGGTGGAGACCAATGGGAGGCTTTTAGGTCATGAGGGCATGGCCTTGCATGGATTTAAAAAGGTCTGAGGACTGCAACTTTGACCTCTCACTCTCTTGCACACATCTACACATTCTTGCCTTCTGCATTCCACCACAGGATGTCACCGTAAAAAGACACTCACTCAATATGGGCCCCTCAGCCTTACATTTCCCATGCTCTACATGTGTAAGGAAAAAAAAAAAAATCTCTCTTCTTTATAAACTAACCAGTCTTGGGTATTCTGGTACAGTAGCACCAAGTGGACTAAGACATTCTATCTGTGTACTACTCTGTATCCCACCATCATTTTTCAATAAAGGGAGAAAAAAAAAAAGACATTCTCTCTGGTATTCTGACAACTATAGCCAAAGGAAATGCTTCTGGATATTGTCTGTACTTTTGGGAGAAAGCGATAACTTAAGATTCATAATCAGGGACTTTTTAAAATCAAACTTCCAAAGAATTTTGTAGGATCAGTAATTTTAATATCATAGAAATTCTTTAAAATCCCAAAGATTCAAAGATACTGTACTCTACGCATGTTAGATAGAATTTTAAAAACAAAGGTCAAAACTATAATGACGCCGTTTAACTGGCTGTTCACTGTTACAAACCATTTTAGGGTTCACTTTGTAGAAACCTGCAACAGCCCCAGTGAATTTTTCAGTCAACAGTCAAACTGAAAACCATAACTCCAAGATGTAAATTGATTTGTCAATTCACAATCACTCACATTTTTAGAGTTTCAAACCAATGTCCTCTCTCCTTACCAAGGAATCTCTCAGCCTCAAACCTCGACTTCCTGCAGTTAACAGTTCCAAGAAAATACCAAAATAAAGTAACTCTCTGTAACAGTGTCTCTACCACTTATTAAAAGCCTCATGCTAGGCACACCAGACACTTGGATTCAAGTACTGCACTAATGAAAATGATGCTTTGTATTTTCCATTCAAATATGCCTTTCTTTCATGCTACAGTTTAGCTTCTTTCTAAATGTAGCTTTTAGTAGAAAACGACAACAATTATGAGCCCTTTGAGATTTAAAATCTGAAACTCAAATTATCATCCTTAATAAAAGCCTAATAAATTCCTTTATGTGTTATATTATGTCTGCTTAACTACTCCGAGCTCATGAAGAAAGCAATGTGGAAGTCCAGTTTATGCATTCGCATTACTAAAGAGTGAAATTCGCGACTTCTTCTCTAAATTTAATTTCTGTGTATACACGTAAAAATATGTATTCAAAAACATTATACATCTGATGTGTGGTGGTGCTGTTGTTAGGTCATTGAGTCGAGTCCAAAACTCTTATAAAGGGTTTTCAATGGCTGATTGTTTTAGGATTGCCTTGGGAGTGGATTGCCACGCCCTTCTCCCATTTTTGCAGTGCTGGGAATCGAACTTGGGACCTCAGGGACTGCAGAGTGTTGCTGTACCAACTGAGGTAAATCCCAGCCATGGACTGACTCATGTTGTTGTTGTTAGGTGCCGTCAAGTTGTGTCTGACTCATAACGACCCTCATAGGGGTTTTAATGGCTATTTCGGGATTGCCTTGGGAGTGGATTGCCATGTCCTTCTCCCATGGACTGACTCATAGTGACCCTAAATACAACAGAACGAAACACTCCCTGACACTGTGCCAACCCAGTGCTATCGTCAGTGCTTTTCTGTTATTCATAGGGTTTTCAATGGCGGATTGTTTAGGGATTAGACTGCTGGGTCCTTCTCCCTAGCCTGCAGCACCTGGTGTTCCCATCCAAGGTGGTCGCCCATCCAAGAACTAACCAGGCCGAACTTGCTTAGCTTCAGAGATCAGCTGGGATCAGGCAACAGGGTGCTATGGTTGCATTATAATAATTTACATTTTCTAATTTTCCAGGGTCTATTTTCTTTTCCTTTTTTTTTTTCAATGCTAGGTGTTGAACTCAGGACTTCATGCATGCTAAGCAGCTCTACCACTGAGCTACACCTCTAACCCAGAGCCTATTTTCTTGATTGGATTAGCCACTGTTTAGGTGGCTTTTTAGGTTAAAATATGTGTTCACAAAGTGTGGTGAGAAATAATCCCTCCCACTTCACAAATCCAAAAGATAGAACGAAAACCAAAAGGCAGGCTACTGTGGAGCCACTGTAAAGCAAACGAGACTTAACAATTCTCTTATTGAAACTTTCAAACTTTTGTATATATGATTTAATCAGCAAAAATATTCACAGGCCACAGATATGCGACATTTTGCCAAACAGACAAAATACCCCCTCGAAGAAGTTTCAAGAAAGAGAGAAGATGAACGGTGATCTAAAATCACGACATGGAACCCTACACATCTGGTGTCACTGTGGACTCTGCACATCTCTTCTGGAAAAACATGATATGGAACTAACCAGGCCACTTCTTCCAGATTTCCCTTTTTTTTTTTTTTTTTTTGGTGCAGTACTGGGGTTGAACCCAGGGCCTTGCGCTTACATGCTTTGCAAGTGCTAGACTACTGAGCTGTACCCCCAGCCCTTTTTTTCTTTAACTTTTGGAGACAGGGTCTCTCTAAGTTACGTAGCCTGCCTCTGGTCTCGAACTTGTGATCCTCCCGCCTCCACCTCCTGAGCCTCTGGGATTACAGGCGTGCACCAGCACAACTGGCTTCTCCCAGAGTTTTCTCAAGAGTGCTGTTGTTAGGTGCTGTTGAGTTGAGTGACCCTCATAGGGTTTTCAATGGTTGATTGTTTTGGGAATTGACTGCCACGTCCTTCTCCCATTCTCAAGAGTAGGAAGAAGTTAATAATCTTCTCTCACCTGTTACAGAAATGAATCCTCAAACTCAATCTGTGGTGGACAGAACTAGAAGGAAATTTTTGAATCCCAAATGCCGCCTGGAGTCAGGGTTCACTTTTTAAAAGGCTAGTCTATGGTGCACCCTGAGGACAGGACACAGGAGTAGTAATTAAGTGGATTAGGTGTCACAGTTAAAAGTGACTGTGTGAGAACTGTGTAAACCAGGGCAACTGAGGATATGCTTATATAAAACAATACATCCTATTGATATGATTATCTTTAACTATTATTTTATAAAACAAATATTCTATGAACACAGTTAACTTTAATTATTTTGCAACTCTTTACTCTGCACCCTACCATAAGCCAGGCATACTTCCTGTCCTTTTGAAATTTAGACTCTAGTGAGGGAGAAGAACAGTGACCAGATAAGCATGTAACTATAAAATGGTGCTTTGGGAAAAGCTGTAGCAAAAGATCTCTCTAAAGTATGGAAAAGTAAAGATGTCACATTGAAGTCAAAGGTGTGCCTGACTCATGCCATGGTATTTTCAGTCACATCATATGGTTGTGAAAGCTGGACATTGAATAAGGGAGACAGGAGAAGAACTGATGCTTTTGAATTATGGTGCTGGAGACGTCTATTGAATATACCATGGACTGCCAAAAGAACCAACACATCTGTCCTAGAAGAAGTGCAACCAGAGTGCTCCTTGGAAGCAAGGATGGCCAGACTGCATCTTACATATTTCGGACATGTAGTCAGGAGGGACCAATCCCTGGAGAAAGACATCATGTTTGGGAGAGTGGCAGGTCAATGAAAAAAAGGGAAAACCCTCCACCAGATGGATTGACACAGTGACTGCAACAATGGGCTTAAACATAAATAAGATCGTGTGCCTGGCACAGAATCAGGGAGTGTTTCATTCTTCTGTACACAGGTCACTATGACTCGACGACAGTTAACAACAACAACAACATGAAATGGTGTTATGGGTTGGATCTTACGTGTCATGTATTGGAGGTTTGGTCCCCAGCTGATGGTAGTAAGGGGAGGTGATGGAAACTTTAGGAAGTGGGCCTAGTTGGAAGAAGTACATCATTAGGGTGTGTCCTTGAAGGGGATATTGGGACCCTGGCCTGTTCTTCTTTGTTTCTTGGCCACCATGAGGCGAGCGGCTCTCCTCCACTGTGTTCTTCCGCTATGGTGGTTAATCTTGACTGTTGACTGGGTTGAGCGACACCTAGGAGGTAGTAAAGCCCACCTCTGAGTGTGTCAGGGAGGGCGTGTCCAGAGATGCTTACATCATGAGAGCTCTGACCTAAGGACTGGTTCAATCCATTGATGGATTCAAAACGTGAGTAGACAATGGGGGAGTAGTGGAACTGGGGAAGGTGAGGCCTGGTTAGAGGAAGCAGGGCCTGGGGGCAGGTGTGTCCCTCGGGGCTGTGTCTTGCTCTGACCTTCCCTGTTAGTGTTCTGGTTTGCTTTCGGCTCCCTAACACATGTGCTGCTTTGCCAGGCCCCGTGGGCCATGATGGATTTACACCTCTGAAACCATCAGCTAAATAAACCTTTGCTCCTAACTCAATAGTTCAAGTCAGACGTTCTTCCACAACAACAAGAAAGCTAATGAACACTCTGCCTTGATGGACTGCCTCACTGGAAGCCCAAAAGTAACCAGGCCATGCGATCATGGACTGAACTCTCAGAAAAAATAAACCTTTCCTCCTTTTAAGTTGTTTACTTCAGGTATTTCATCACAGCGATGGAAAGCTTACACTAATGGCATCTGTATTGCAGGCTGCAGGAAGAGTGTAAACTATGGTGATTTGGCTTGGTGAGAAAGGCCATGGAAAGGTGCTTTAAGGAAGCCTTGGGGATGGCGTCTGTAGGTAACCAGTGGGTAATGAGATGAAGAAGGCCCAGAAGTGTCCTTAAGGCAGAGGCTGCCAACAGCACATGTGGGGAAGAAGAGCACTCAGTTCTCTTCCTGTCTCCCTTGTTCAGTGTCCAGCTTTCACATCCACATGATGTGACTGAAAATATCACGGCGTGAGTCAGGCACACCTTCGTCTTCAATATGACATCCTTACTTTTCCATACTTTAAAGAAGCCCGTGCCCAGAGCCTGCGGGAGCAGAGCATGGGGAGAAGTTTATCCCGAGACATGTGAAGGTTTGGCTGCTCCTTATGAGGAATGGAAAGCCACTGAAGAGCTTCAAGCAGATCGGTTCTGTATGAAAGATTATTCTAGCTTCCCTTTGAAGAATTTGTGCACGCACGTGTGTGCGTGTGTGTGTATGTGTGTTGTGCTAGAGATGAAACCCAAGGCCCTGTGCATGCTAGGCAAGCACACTACCACTGAGCTACATCCCAGCCCCTGGAGAACAGATTTGAGAGTGTAACAAGAATGGACAAGGAGGGATCTGTTAAAAGGAGAGCAGTAGAGTCCACGGAAGAGAGTTGCTTGGGCTAGAATAGATTTTCAATAGAAACATACAAATACCTCCTAGCCTGTAATCGGTATGGATCCTTTTTGTTGTTGTTGTTGTTGTTTGTTTTTTGTTTTAACTATTGGAAGATTTTCTGTTATCTTAATAGGAGAAGATGCATTCTACCTGGGAAATGAATTTATTACCCTCAATTCTACTATATTCATTTTCAATGATACCTTAGAAACTAGCTTCTTAATAAGGTATCATAACAGAGTCACTTAAAAATAAATAAGTAAATATTTCAGAAAATAAGGGTCAAGAGGTCCCAGATTAAGGCACTAAAGCAAAAAATTTAAGATGATCAAATATGCTGACAATGGTTAAAACAAATCTATCTGGAAAGCATCAGTTGTCACAACAAATCTTCCTCCTGTATAATTAGACATATAACTACAATTATATAAAACTAACAATATGTAATTAGTAGATACATATTTATAAGGGAAAAGTAAGTTAGAAATTGGAAATTTAAAAAATTCAGTGTGAAATTCACGTCTACCTTCTTTTTCTACCCCTCCCCATTACTCTACTTCCCATTCATGCTTCCATTCCTTACAGATGGCCTTGTCCCTTCACTCTCCAAAACACTATGTGAAAACTTTCTGTTCTTCCTTTCTCCCTCCTTTACAGAAGGATTAAATGTTCAGTTTTAGAAATTTTCAAAAATGTAAAAAATTCATGTAAAAAATTCAATGGGAAAGTCACCGCTATGCCTGTATGTGTTTTAAAGGATAAAATGTTTCCATTTGTGGAGATTAGTTTGCTCCGATTACAGGACACGTCCTTGTAATCAGTGATGAAATTTACACTAAGTTCCTAGACTTAGACTGTCAATATTTCCACTAATACCATCGAGCAAACTTTGCTTGTGGTTACTTGGGCGCTGAGAGCAGAGAACTGGAAACACACGAGAAACTAACAGACATGCGTAAAATGGATCGCACCTTTGTGCCCAGAGAGTAAAACGGCAGGGCCTAAACCCATCCCAGGAAGCTCACCAGTACCTGCAGTTATCTGGCTTGAGGCTTTCTTCATGTTTGTTTGAGTTTCCCCCCTGAGTAAAGTGAGAGCAGCAGATCGGATCCCTAGAGAGGCTGAAAGCTGAAGGCGAGAGGCAACAGTGTGAGCAGGGGAACTGGATGAACCGGGACCTTAAGCTTCTCTACGAGCTGAGCTCACCTTGGGGCAGAAGATAAGAGGACGGCCTTTCCAGTCATGAATGAGGCAGGGCCGGGTGAAACCAGAGGTCAGAAGCCCACTGTGTTCACTGAATCCAGGTCACTCACGCACATGTCTTCAGATACACAGAGGCTCACGGACTATGCACGATGTTCTTGTCTCATAAAGCCGCACAAAACATCATGCTCATACATAAAGTACACCTTGTCTGTCGGTCTAACAATACAGACGGCAAAGCCAGCAAAGAACACAAAAAGTCGTGGTGAGTTTCTCAGATGGAAAGAGCGCTTGACCAACGCCAAGCTCACTGCACATCACATTGCTGCACTCCCATTACAGATAAAGTGCCTCTGCATAACATTTCTCTTCCAAGTAAACAAGCACAGGCAGACGCAGATTTTGACTGTGAAGATTTAATTCACAACAGAAGGATGTTGCTTATGGAGTGAGAAGGGAGATCGCAGCCCCGCTGGGCACACCCAGGTGCTCTGTCCATTTGCTGTAACGGGGCTGAGGGAATGCGCCTGCGTTTCTCAGAAACAGTTTTGCTTCAGTGAGGGCAGTTCTGGTGACTGGGAGATGTCATAATGAAACAGAAGTACTACCAGAAACCCATGTCAGTTAGGACAGCTAGGGATCCAAGCAGCTTGCTTTCCCTGGGGGAGATTCTGACTTAGCTGCTTTCTTTACATAACTTGAGGAAAGACTGTCAATCAACAATAACAACAGAAGAAGAAGAAAAAAAGGAAAGATGTCAACACAAGCATATCTTTCTAGAATTATAAGATACACTGTGCTTGTAAAGACCCATAAAAAGAGACTACATTAAAAACATTATTGTTGTTGGGTGCTATTGGGTCAGATTTGACTCATAATGACCATATGTACAACAGAATGAAACACTTTACGCCCACTGTGGCAGCCACTGTGTTTCTTTTCATTTTGAGTGGTGCCACATCAGCAGATCAAGATCCCAGGGGCTTGGCTTTATTCCTACCATTAAGTCGGCTGTACTTTGAGGAGGTAACTCTTTCCTAGTCATCTCTTGAATGCTTTCCTAGATGGCTAATTTTCTGGCACTCTGACAGTGTTTCTCTGCTATTCATAGGGTGTTCAACGGTTAATTGTTTCGGGCCGGGCTGCGAGGTCCTTCTGCTTAGTCTGTTTCTACCTAGTCTGGAAACTCAGCTGAACCCTGTTCACCATGGGTGGCCCTGCTGGGATCTGAAATATCGATGGCATAGCTTTCAACATCACAGCAACACACAAGCTCCCACAGCTCCACAGCTGACAGACCGTAGGGGTTAAGAAAAATAGGTAGCAGTGATTACCTATCCATTACTGTGAAAGGCATGGAGTTGGAGACGTCACCTACATTTATCTTGTTTTAAGCCATGCAAACTGATTGTCCTTAGGCCCGTTTTAACTCTACTGACTTAGAGCATTGAGGCAAAGTTGCCCAAGCTCATGGAGTTTATAAGCAATAGAGCAGGGTCAAACCTATGTTTGCTGAACTGGCCAAGCTCGAAAGCCCATCTCTTTCCACTCCACTTACCCTCTCTCTAACATCACAACAGAAACAAAGAATCCAGTACAGAAAAAGAAATTAGTAAACTCCGGAGGGGCTAAGGAAATACATGGCTACAAGGGGCTTAGAACCTATGCTGAGAAAGCCAGGTGGCTCAGGCCCTTCTTGGCAACAGTCACAAGGCATCCAGCGTCCTAGTTCCTCCTTATGTCACATGGTACAGGGATCCTAGGGTTCCACGGCAAAGCGGCGCCGCCACATGCACTCATCTTGCTTCAGGTGAGGGGAGTCTCCGGGCCCCTCCCCAGTGGCTTGAATTTCATTAATGCCAACAGACAAATTGGTTAGTGGCTGCTCTTCTTAACAGGTCACCCTTGTCTACCTTCCTTTGTATAAACGCTTCCCCTCCTACGTCTCCCGTTCAGGTTTCAGCTCCCTACAGACGGGCACATCCCATTGCTCCACACCCCACTGCTCCACAAAACGGCAGCAGAAAAGTTTGTTTGCCCTTCCACCCTTTACAAAAGGACTAAATGTTCATTTTAGAAACTGTCAAAAGTATAAAAAGGGACTGTGCCCCACCCCACATAACTACTATTAACATTATGCTATATAGTCTACTCGTCTTATTTTTTCTAAGCAGATGTAACTTTTTTTTTTTTTTTTTTTTGCTACTATGGGGCTGAACCCATAGCCCTGCTCTATCACTGACCTATCTCCCAACACCTTTTTTATCTGCTACCTTGCTAGGCTATGCAGGCTGCCTCTGGCCCTGAACGTGAGATCCTCCTGGCTCCGCCTCCCCAGTGGTTGGAATTACAGGCATGTGCCATTGCCTCTGGCTTATAATAGCTATTTTTACAAAACTGACGTTGTACTTAGGGTTGCTATGAGTTGGACCCGACTCAATGGCACCCAACAACATATACATGTCAAAATACCTTTTCAATTTTTGACACAACAATGAACATTCCATCCTATCATCAAATAAATGCGATAACAGCAGCTTAGTGGTGATCTAGAATTATATGAATGTGGCCTATTTATTTAACTCATCACCTGTTATTAGCTATCTAGTTTATTCTTTAACATTTTCTTATTAGAAACAGTTCTGTGATGAACATCCTCACAGATTTACGTTTATTCAGACCCATGACTGTTTCTTTATCAGACGAGATCAGGTGCGTTCAGGGGCGTCCAGCTGTAGATGGCTATTTCTTTATAATGTATTCCTCAGCATATCTTGCGGGCCTTGATACATTCTGTAGGTCGCCCTTCTTACAGATTTATGAAAATCCATTCCCAGCAGGACTAATTACTAATGCATGGGAAATGGGTCTCTTGAACATAATGAGTAATCACCACATTGCACAGTGACTTACAAGTGAATCAGCTAATTCGTTTAACAAATCCTCATTAACCTTCTAGCCATCCTAAGTACTGAGGGTTGGGCGGGCAGGCACAGTCCCCGCTTTCACAGAACGTCCACTGTATGAAGTGATAACAGCAGCCTGTGACTGGAGCTTGGACAGGAGGCAATGGCAGGTAATGCCCTGGGCAGATCTGGCTTCTCCATCTTTCCTCATGTCAAGTTCCTTACCCTTCCTGCCACCACAACTGCTCCTCCTCTCCCTGCGTCTATTTCTAGCTTGAGCTGGAGTGGGACAGAATATTTTATTTCCAAAGTCCCTTCCCAATATAAGAAGAATTGCTACTAAATATAACAACTACTTAAGATTCCTGGCCCTGAACACATACACTGATTGCAGACAGAGTAATATTAGAGGAAAAGGAGATAAAATAAAATCATTACCAACGAAAATGCTTTCTAAACACTTTAAATTTCAGCAGGGTGTGGCGGCACATGCCGGTAATCCCAGCACTTGGGAGGCTGAGGCAGGAAGATCATGACCTTGACGCTGACATGGACTGTGAAGTGAGACTGTGTCTCAAAAACAAAAACAAACCCAGCAAAAATCCAACATTCATTGTTTTCTGGAAAATTATCAGGACTGAAGTTATAACATTCATCATAACTCTCTAGCCGTACTGTAATCAACTTAGCAAACAATTTTAATGAACAGAAATGACTTCCCAAATTGGTCAGCAGTAAATGGCCTAAAGGTTTTAAATGTAAGCAATCAAAACACACGGTAATTATATTGTTAAAGTAATGTCATCATCCTTATATTCTAATATTTTACCTAGCATAGCATTTAGCCACCACTGAACCCTAACCACTTGTACAAAGTAATTTACTTTTCCATTTCATATAGAAAAGAGCCACATGATTAAAACTTTTAACTTAATGTCTAAGGAGATCTAGATACTCCACTGCTGTAGAAACAAAGGGATCCTTTTTCTCCCTAAAAGCAAATCTATAAGGATTAGAAAAGGTGTCATAACTTTGATAAAACGTTGGTCTTTATAAATACAGAATGACATATGGAGATCAATAAAATTGGCATATAGGTAATAAATTAGTCATTACTTTGCTTAGGGTAAACATAAAACAGCTTACACTTAAAGAAGAAATGAAGTCGCTAAGAAGTCAGAGATACTGAACCAATTGTGTCTTCAGAATGGATTTTGAGATCTTATTTCTTTGTAGTTAACTTTGAAGCAAATACATAAAAGGCCTAAATCTTTTACCATATATACGTGTCCATGAGCGGGGGTGATGGGTACGGCTTTTATCTACGGCTTATATGTAAAACAGCTTTCCAATCTATCTATCTATCTATCTATCTATCTATCTATCTATCTATCTATTTATTTATCTGAGGCACGGTCTTACTATGTAGGCCCAGGGCGGCCTCAAACATGTGACCTTCTGGTCTCAGCCCCTAGAGTGCTGGGATTACAGGTGTGTGCCACCAAGCCCAGCTACTAATCTCTTTACGTGTATTAATGTAATTACCAAGATAACATGCTGGAAAAAAAGTATGTTTTTTCTTCCCATTTCACAGATGAAGGAACAGAAGCACTGAGCGATTAGGTAAAACAGCCAGTGAATGGCAGACCTGGGAACGGAGGCCCGGCGTGAATATACACGAGAGTGGGAAGCCATCTGGGGTCTCCTGCCCCTTCGGCACAGAGCCTGACTCCCTCCTCCCCTCCTGGCCCTGTGGAAAAGCCCAGCGCTGCTTCCATGGTTGTTTCTTCCGGTGGTGCTGGTGACAGATGCTGTGGCCTTGTGTGTGCCCGGCATGCACTCCACCACCGGGCTCCACCCTCCGCCCTCCAGTGCCTTTCTTTAAATGACTTTATCTACACTGTCAAGGTCCTACCTAGCTCTGAACTTCCGGCCTCCTGTCGGAGTCCTGTGAGTGCACACGGGGACAAGAAGGCAAGAGTAGTTATGCCCCCCCTTCCCATCATGTCTTCTCTTGTTGATGCTGAGAGTCTAAAATCCTTCTACTTTTCTACTGCACAGCAGTTACCTCTACCTCTGGTTTTCCCTTTATTGGTCAATGTTGGTGGGGTACAGAATAACACAGCATTTGCTTTTTCCATTGTGCAACTATTACCTCACTTTGGGATACATTTTTATCAACTTACGAGGTCTATGGAACCTTCTGACTACTATGCAGTAAAACTGAAATGCATATTTGGGTTATGGTTCCCTATTTTTCCAATGTACTCATGAAGTTGCATCATTTACATTTAGATTATCCTCTCCCCCCTTTGTCCCTCTACATTGCTACCTTTTTAAACCTGCTTCTTTCTAACTGATGCCCTCAGGTTCTTAACTTTGCCTGATGAGCTATCAACATCATTTCCTAGACGAAGCCGATGCTTTTCCTAAGAGGAATTCTAGGTAAGAGAATGATACGCACGCATGCATTCACAGAGGTGAGACAGCCTATCACATGGTTAACATAAAACAGTACAATAGATGATTAAATAGCCGCAATATTAGAACAAATCTGATATTTGTCATTAACATAAGATTAGAGGTAGAAGCAACCCAAGTTCAAACGTCACTAAGTTAATCCACCAAGGTCCTACATAAATCCACATGGAAGCAATTATTTTTCTTTGTATTTAAGAATCCATGGTTAGAAAAGACAACTCTTATATACCTGCAGAAGGGTATATAGGTATCTGACATCTGATCCCATCAGATCTCAGAAGCTAAGCAGGGTCGGGCCTGGGAGAACGCCTGGGAACACCAGGTCCTGTAGGCTTGGGAGGACATGGCAACCTACTCCCAACAAACAATCAGCCATTGAAAATCCTATGAAGAGCAGAGAAGCACTGACAGTAGTGTTTTACCTGTTGTACAGAGCGGGGATATGAGTCGGACACTGACTTGATGGCATCTAACAGCAGCAACTCATACATATGTTATTCAGATAAAGGAGAATTTTCAAAACACTACCTACTTCTGAATCAGTGCATATGAATTATTCACATGGTCTAATATAGTCAGGGGATTAAAAAGATTAGAAAAAGAGACTCAAGAATAAATTTTAGAAAATGGAGCAAGGTTTAAAACATTGCTGATATTCTGAGTCAAGTGAAAATGTTTCTTGAGTACTGATGTGCAAGGCCATGGAAACCAAGGTACACGTGGAACCCCTTGGATCTGCACAAACTGCAGCTGTAGAAACTGGGTCAGGTGGCCCTGTGTTTGGGGTTCTGTCAAGCAATGGTCAGGAGCAATGAAAGGAATTCAGTTTTTGGAAAGCTGCCCTTGCCTTCAAAGTGATTTTGTGGTAACTGAAGAAAAACTGCAGTAAGCATATTACAAACATGCTTTATAATATGGGGGAGTTGTTGTTGTTAGGTGCTGGCCAGTCAGTGTCCGACTCATAGTGACCTTACGTACAGTAGGTGAAACACTACCGTCAGTGCTTCTCTGTTGTTCATAGGGTTTTAAATCGTGGACTGTTTTTTGGGAGTGGGTTGCCAGGTCCTTCTCCCAAGCCTACAGCACCTGGTGTCCCCAGGTGGTCTCCCATCCAAGTGCTAACCAGGCCCTGCCCAACTTAGCTTCCGAGATCTGACGGGATCGGATGCCACAGGGCTACGGCTGCAGGCTATATGGAGGAGTCAGTAAGTAAAAATTCAAAAGATGATCAGCTAGTATGGGCGCTAGGAACAGAATGCAGTCCATGCTCCTTGAGAGCTAGGACTGGTGAGCTGGGGATGTGGCTCAGTGGTAAGAGTGCTTGCCTAGCATGCGCAAGGTTCTGGGTTCAATCCCTAGCACCTCCAAGAACAAATAATAATAAAGAAAATAAAACGAGTTTAAGGGAAAGTGAGGACACTGGGTCACCTGATTTTGACTTGGTAAATGTTCACTGACTGAATGTGGAGGTGATGAGCCCCTGTTGAATATGCTTGGGCGTGGTGAGCTCACTAAGAGAAAGGATTCCGGAGGACACCCTTACTCTTTGCCTCAATGTGCCTGTATCCACTGAGTACTCCATTCACAGTTAGCAAATTCAGGGCAGTTAGACAAGACAGCAGGGTCAACTGGAGACTATTACTATACTCTACCATCTGAAGACAAAGGGCATGGCATCAAAGGAGAATGGAGACCCGAGACTACTGGGGAGAACTGCCAGGAATCCAGCACCGGAGGAAGAGACCTGGCCCAGAGATGAAGGGCAGCAAGAGAGGACGCTCTTCTGAGCAGGGAGGCCAGAAGAGCAATCAGGAGTGAAACATACAACTGTTTGCAGGGACAAAGGAAAGACTAAAAGGGCACAGATGTCTCCACCTTCTTAATGAAAGTGATAAGGCACATTTAAAAAGCGGATAGGTCGTTGTCAGCAAAGACTATGATTATTACTTAACAGGAGGCAGCGTGGAGCAGGTGGGAGCTGAGCCTCAAAACTGGCAGAAGTTGAAAATAATCCATGTGTGCTGGGGTTGGGAACTGCATGCTGGGGAGAGCTAGAGAGTTACTAACATCTTAAGATATGAGCCATCCTTCTTGAACCAATGCTTTAATTGTTCCACAGTTTTATCAAGAACTGTGCTAGGCGCTGTGGAAGATTGGGAGAAATGTAAGATATGGCTGCTATCCCTGAAAAGTCAAATAACAACTCTGAGATAGCTCAGAGAAGAACGTGAATATATGCCAAAAGAGAAGGGCGGGGGTGGGGGAGTGATAAGAGCCAAATGTTCCCCAAGGAGATCTCTGCTTGTTACATATCATTTCTTCTATACGTCTAAGAATTTCCTCCTCTACTGGTTTTCATTATTTTGCTGTTTATCATCAATAAAATGTCATGTCTGGCTTTAATATTACAATAGTTATTTTAGCAGATATGGGAATACCTCTGTAAAAAAAATTGCTTCTCCTTAAGGTTCAGTGAGCAGAATAGGTCATAGGGCTTTGGCTGAACACAGGGTCATTTCTTAGATAGACAGAAAATACTGGTTTAAAAAGATGTCTTTTGGGCAAAGGCAGGAAAGTTCCTCAGAGGTCTGCAACCCATACGCACGGTGTTTACTGCCAACCACACAGAGGCTGGGTCTGAGAGGGTTAAACGAAAAATCAAGTTATTGTTGCTTCTCCTTTGCTTTCGTATGGCTTTTCTATAATTCTCTAGAGCTAGACAGCTGACAGCATGGATTTTTGTTGAAGAAATGCTATGACATTTGTTCTAAATGTCACATTTCTCTCCCACAAACTAAAAATAGCATGTCACCATCCCCCTACCCCTAATAAAATTGTTGGCTTAGAAATGACATTGATAAGCAAAATGAAGCACATAACCTTTTCTTCCCTTCCCTATAAATGTTTTATTTATTCCTGAGTAACATTTGGTCTCTTTTGTGGGCTGAGATCAAAGGGACAAAACAGTAAACTTTCCTGCTGAAGGAGTCTTTACAGTGTGGGGCTGTCATTTTTAAGGCATGTTCTAGGCAGACACGGCTGTCATTTGAGTAGCGATCTAGTGACTGACAGAAAATATCTGTAGAAGTAATGTGGGCTCTCCTAGTAATGTGACATTTTATGAGCAGTTTGACTGTTTTCATTGCCCTGATTTCAGTCTGGCGAAGAGTGAGCTAGAAAGCCAGCCATGGAATGATGCAAAGCCTGTCAGGAAGAAGTTGATAGGACAGCTCTGAAATTGGGCTGCTGTATTTAATAAGATTTTGTGGCAATTATCTGAGAGCATTTTAAATATTAAGTTGACCGGAACACTTAATCTGATCAACTTCAAGGTCATTGGCTTTATTGATAAGAGTGCTTGTCCTAACTGGCGCACTAAATCCACGCTGCAAGCAAACTTTACGCTGGCTTTGGCGATACTTGCCTTAATTATCCCAACTAGGTTTTAAGAGTGAAGGTTTAGCCACACAGGGAAAATCTCCTTCCTACAAACTTCTTATCTAGACTGCTCTCATCGGTGGTGGGATTCCATTAAATAGAAATACTGCTGGAAAACACGGGCCCGTTTTAAAGGAATTGGCTGTGTAAGCAGCTCTCTAACAAATCATCAGGAGTTCTCATTGCTCAGAAAAGCAAGTAGGAAATACCTGTGGACTCTGCTTATGAATGACCGACACCCATTTTTTCTTGCTCCTGAAAATGTTATGTAGTTTATGGAAAAAAAAATTTTTTTTTGGTGGTACTAGGAGGATAATCCCCATGTGTCTGTCAGCGTGTGGTGCTGTGGGCACTTGCGTGTTGCTGTGATGCTAAAGGCGATGGTATCAGATACCAGCAGGGCACCTCATGGTGCACAGGTTTCAGTTGAGCTTCCAGACTAAGACAGACTAGGGAGAAGGACCCAGCAGCCCACTCCTGAAACGATTAGCCACTGAAAATCCTGTGAATAGCAGAGAAACACTGTAAGATGTAGGGTGGGAAAATGAGCCCTCTGGGCTGCAAGACATTTAAGAAATGACTGGGGAAGAGTTGTCTTCTCAAATTAGAGTTGACCTCAAGGATGGGAATGGACTAAAGCCCCTGGGACCTCCATTTGCTGATATGGCATGACTGGAAAATGAAAAGAAATACAGTGGCTCCAACGATGGGCTCAAACAAAGACCGTGTGCATGGCATAGTGTCTGGTGGTGTTTCGCTCTGTTCTACGTAGGGTCGCTATGAGTTGAATTCGATTCAACCACACCCAACAACAACAGGGGGATAAACCTACGGCCCTTGCAAGCTAGCCAAGTGCTCTACCACTGAGTTGCAGCCCCAGTTCCCTTATTTTATTTTGAGACAGGGTCTCACTAAGCTGCCTAAGCTACCTCTGGCCTTGAGTTTACGGTCTTCCTGCTTCAGTCTCCAGCGTCCCTGGGATTAGAGGTGTGCACCACAGCACCCAGCGATGGGAGAGGTCTTCAGAGGCTCACAACTCCTGGTTTGAGATGGGGTGCTCAGGACATACATTTATTGAGCATTTTGCTGGTGCGCAAACCGGAACTTCCAAATTACCTTCAGACCCACAGATGGAATGGACTCACTTAGGGAGTGACTTTTGCTACCTCCCAGACATTGGTGTCTCTATGTGGCTTCTTTGCACTCAGTGTACACAGCCACCTTCAGAAAGGCCTAAGGGTGAAGCTCTAAATTTTTAATTGCTTTTAGTAGCAAAATTAAGGGGTGTGATGGTACCTAACAATAACGACCACCGTACTATACAAAGCTGTTTGATAACCTGAGGATTCATGAAGGTTTGGATATAAGGCTAACAAAAGTCAAACTATCACTGTACACAGATTATCACAACTAGACATGTGAAGTGCTATTTCTATTGTCTACTTATGAAGTAATTTTATTATATGAATCCTCACTTAAAAAATATTTTTTGAAGTCAATCACTACATTTCCTACTGGTCTCCCAAATGTTTACTACACTATATGGTCCTTGAAGGAGGCTTTTATTTTCATCAGTTGTATTCCTAAGTACTTAGTCCTTATTGTAGTTGTTACATGCCATCGCGTCAGTGTCTGACTCATAGCGGCCCTATGTACAACAGGCGAAACAGTATTATGAGTGCTTCTCTGATATTCATAGGGTTTTCAATGGCTTTTTTTTGGGGGGGGGGAGGCAGGGTGGGTTGCTGTGTCCTTCTCCCAAACCTACACCACCTGGTGTTCCCAGGTGGTCTTCCATCCAAGGACTAACCAGGCCTGACCCTGCTTAGCTTCTGAGCTGATGGGATCTGAAGCCACAGTGGTATGGTTGCAGGCACTTAGCCGCAAAATATGCCTGAGGCCTTGGGTTCAAAACCAAAGGCAGTGTTGCTAACGACTGAAGATATAAAACATAACTAAAAACTCAGTCTTCATACAGTATAATTATTTAGTTATGAATGGTTATCTTTTCAAACTGAAAAGCATGTGGACCTATTTTTGGTGGGTTTGCGTGTGTCTTTCTTCCATATTCCTAGGGACTTTTTATCAATATCCTACCACTCTTGGAAATTTTAGTCAGATGCATTAAAACTTTCACCATTTTCTTTTATTTTGAAAACATAATCATGTTTTTCAAGAAGCCCAGAGCAATTACTACTAGAAAAAAAGAAAAACAAAGTCTGTAATTTAAAAAAAAGGATAAAATAATTTATTTGGAACTATATAGTACTGTGATTCTGTGCTTTGTTCAGGACATATAAAACATTTAAAAAATGCTCCTGAGTTTTGTAAAATGACTACACATTTTTCTCTCTATATATTGTTAGACATAAATGAGGTCATTTAGATTTCTGAATAGCTGGTGGTTAACAGGTTCACACTTTCTATTAGGCTGGAGTTCAGCTCCGCTGGTGGAGTGCTCTGCATTCTCTTGAGGACCCAGGTTTGATCCCCAGCACTGCAAAAACAGGAGAAGGTTGTGGCAATCCACTCCCAAAGCACTCCCGAAACAATCAGCTATTGGAAACCCTGTGAGGGTCGCTATGCATTGGACACGACTCGATAGTACCTGATAGCAGCAACTTCCTATTAAGTTGGTTTTTTTTTTTTTTTTTTTTTAGGAAAGATTAATTAAGAGTATTTAAGTAAATGTGGCTATTAAATTGGACAGAGAAGGGTAATATCAAATTCACAGTCATACAAGTCTAGCATTGTCACTTCAGGGCCCCACAGTTAAGGCACAGTTTCTCTTCAATTCATTCATACAGGCTCTCATCTTCTTGTTTGCCCTCCCATCCCCCACCAAAACAAAACACGTATTAACTGAAGCTTCCAACTGTGACAGAAATTACTGTCACATTAATGGTACAGATGGTGTAAAAAAACACAATCTAAAAACATGATTAAAAAACTCAGGGGCTAGGTAACCCAAGTTCCTTTTGGGTATGGCTGACCATACATCTGTGAGGAAGGAAATATACATTGTTGGTTAATTAGTTTGCTTTTAGCCATCCCTGTAATTAGAACATGCTTTTCCCCTACTTAATCCTAAAACAGTCATTAGATTTAATAAACTTTTCTAGATTGCCACAAATGAGAAAATGAATTAGTCAAAAAGTAAGCATTAAGCTGCATTAGCAAGATGATTGTAACATCATGTGAACAACTGTGTTTTTGTTTAATTATTAAGACTAAATACATCATTTTATACCTTGGTGCAAAAGACTAGACGGGCTTTTCCCCTCTCTTCCTTGTGTTGGTTCAGACAGTGGTAAAAACATTAATGTTGCCTCCACAGATTACAGACCGCCAAATGGAAGTGATTATTAATCATTCTTTCCAAAAATTGACCCATAATTAGCTCCTTCTCAAGGCAAAGTAGAATCAGATTCCCATGTGACCAAAAGAGAGAGGGTGGTCTGGGTTTCCCTGGAGCAGGAGGACCAGGCAGCATGGCTGAGGTCACTTCACAGGCTCTGTAGGGCGGATAATGGAAAGAGAGCTTCAACACAGCCTGCTCCTCATTATCTTCACCTCCCTGCCCCTCTGTGATGGTCTCATCTTCTCCCAGGGAGTCCAAAATGGCCATCTACCTCCACAAGCCCCACTTACCCCTGAACGCTCTGTCACCAGGTAAGGAAGTTAGTTCCTTGCCTGGCATTACATTTCAGATGACCAAAGGTGAAAACCATTTTTAAAGATAAAAGGAAAAAACCAGCACTGCGAAGTGGCGAACCCAGTTTTCCAAGTTCTCATTTTGCCAATTTTCTCTGCATTAAAGGAAGTTACTCTTTTCCTCTGTTAAGAAGCATTTGAGTCAAATGACCTCATGTATGGAAAACCTAGGTTTGTCCACACCTGAACCTGTGATACGCTCACAGGACAACACCACCTGCGGGGCAGCAGGTCCTGAGGCATTATGGTGGACGTGTCCTCCACTCAACCCCCTGCCCGTATTGCCTTTGCTCCCAGGATCTGTACACACTGCGGATGGTCCCCCAAAATGCAGAGGATGGAAGTGCAGGGGAAAGCGAAAGGTTTATTTTGAGCAGAGGACTGAGGGAACCCTGGGTAGGAACGTAAGTTGAAGAGGACCGCACAGAGACTGGCCTAGCACAGGAACAACCCCAGGGTTCTAGGATGCAGCCAACAGTTTCAAAGGAGGGGAAGGAAAGTGTCTTTTCCTAATAACCTTTCAAAGCTTTCAGAACTTTTTTTTTTTTTTTACAAAGGAGCTGCTACAAAGATGTTTATTCTACATGTGAAAAGATCAGCCCAGTAAACAAAGGTATTTACATTATTCCCATAGTTGAAAATTTCTACAGACTTTCTGTTCTTCATCACTGAGAACCAAGATGAAACCCTGCACATTTTCAAGAGCTGGGACATTGTTCTGAGAGGAAAACGTGACTGCCTGGAAATGCGGGCTGTGAGTCAAGGGCATGCTGATGGGGCCCCCGCCCCCGGCTCTGCAGCCCTCGCAGAGAACATGTGCAAGACATCAAATTCCTCAAGGCTCTGGGTCACCTAAGGGGACATGACCACCTAGGGCTCACGCTGAGCAAAACAGAACTCATTCTGGCACAGGATGAGGTTGAAAAAACGTTGTGTAAATCTCAGACGCAACGCAAATAAGAAGACTTCAAATAGAAAAATCTGAGAAACCATGGGAAGTTGTGGCTTCTTCTTGTCCCTTATTTTACCTCGCTCCCAGCTCGCCTGGTCTCATTTCCTTGTTGTTGTTGTTAGGTGCCCTCGAGTCGGTACCCGACTCATAGTGACCCTTTGTACACAGGGGAACACTATTGTCAGTGCTTCCCTGCTGTTCTTAGGGTTTTCAATGGCAGATTGACTTTTGGGAGGAGGTTGCCAGGTCCTTCTCCCAAGCCTATAGCTTCTGGTGTTCCCAGGCAACCAGGCCCGACCCTGCTTAGCTTCCAAGATCTGACGGGATTGGATGCCACAGGGCTACAGCAGCAGGCCTCATTTCGTTCGGTTTTTAAAAACCCAGCGCAGGCTCACTTCATAGTACTTAGCACGTGGCAGTTGCTTTAAAAAGAAATGTTAATTTGTCTGAGTTTATGGAAGGGAAAATACCTGCTGTTTGCATAACTAAGTTTTACGGCATTTGACCTTCACTTCTCCTTGAAGATTAATAGGATCAACTGCAATTTTGTGCCCACTTGTACTGATCAGCACACTGAGGATCAAGGAAGTTAAACAACTCCTTCAAGAGAACATGGCTTGGTGATGCGGTGATGCATTTGCGCAAGCGCTGTACAAAGACAATCCAAGTGAAAGTAATTAACAGGATGATTGTGGCACCTGTCTACCAATTAAGGCAACATTTCAAAGTTCATACAGATCGGTATTTTAGTATTTTCTGAAAGCACTATGCCTACGAAGCTTTTGGCGTTTTTCACCTTCCAAGTCCCCTTCTCAAGATGGCACCGCCCCCCTGTGTGAGAATGGCAGGCAATTCAGCATCAAGAAATGGGCCTGAGTTCTTCCGGCCAGGCTGTCACCAGGTGGGTGCCTAGGGTCTCATAACGTAGCCCTGGAGAATCATGGCATTGTGAAATGGGGGTTGGTGCAATTGAGGCTCTCGCAGGCTGACTTAATGTGGAAAGGAAAGAGTATCAAGCAGTTATGTTGCATGTGACCATTCTGTATGTGTGTAACTGATCATGTTTATGGTCTCATAAACATGCATTTGCTTTTGTTTAGTACAAATGCACCTTGAAACCGAATCCTCTACCACAGAATGGCAGTTGGCTGGCAAGTCGCCGCTGAAAAAATACAGGCCTGACAAATGGAACAAATAAAATATCAGTTTCTAATTTAAATAACATCAAGTCAATTTTGTTTGAAAACAAAAACTCAGGTTGTGCTTAAGACTGCTCATGTTTCCTCAACACGAAAATTAGCAGAAGAACATTTGTGATGCAGTGCTAATATTAAAGATCGATATGGTCCCACCTTGCACTCCAGGGTCATTTTTGTCATTATAGACATGCTTATTTTGATGACACACCATTTGAGTAGAAAAAAAAAATCCCTACTGACTTGAGAAATACTGAGAGAAAAACAAACTTTTAGATATTTATTGCTGTGTTTTTCCAGCTTTCCCAATTCTGGATATACTGACTTTTCCTGTTGGCTGCTTTTATATTTGATCTTCTGGAAAAAACTGTGTTTTTAACTTTTAAGAAATGAAATATGACTAAATGAAATATGAATTTAGAGATGTGTTTCACTCTCTGAGGATAAGGATCAGGGTGAATCAGGGAATTAATTATGCTCCCTCCATTGAGAGGCTGATAGAATGATTATGTGGCTACATGCTGCATAGATCATGCATTCTTCTCTCTAACAAGGCAAATTAGATATTTATGCTTCTACACCAAACAGAGCAGCCATGCTGTCTGGCAGGACTTCTTTTTTTAAGCACTAGTTAGAACTCTTGCAAGTGAAGCTTCTGAGTTTTATCATGTGGCACTTCAGCCCTGCTACACATAAACAATCTTTATGAGGGTCATGGCGCTTCTTACTTAACAGGCAATAAACGTACTATTGCCACTGCCTTCTCCAACGTCTCATAATCATTTTGTGAAAATAATGTTTCCTTGCTTGAATTTGCACACAAACTAGTTCCTATGTATTTTTTTAAGGCTGATTTATCACATTTTATAGTTCCCTCTTCTCCTAAAGCATTACAATTGTACACTCAACTATGCCTTGGTTGAGCTGATCAGTAACAGTGCTCATCTCTGAATCTTTGTAATACCCAGCCCAAAGTGCCTCCCACCGAGGCCACCACCTCCTATCTCTCCTCCTCTCCTGCCAAGGGGGTTCCGTAGCCTGAGACTCGAGCCAGACTCACTTCCCTCTTGAGCGAACCATTGTCAGATGGAGAGTATGCTGGTAGCCCCTGGCTTCCAGACCTACCACAAACCCTGTTGCCTGGAGTGAACACTGGGCACCCTGACTTCCGTGGAGTCCCCATCTCCTGATAGCCTAGCTTGATTCATATATGAGCACCGTTTTTGGTTTTTGATTGTTACGGCAGCTCTGGTTAGGTGCTACTGCCTTACTTAGAGCTCTGGGTAGTCAGACAGGGGCTTCTCCTAAGCCCCACCTCCATCTCAAGTTAGCCTGTCCCCCTTGCCAGAAGCGGGAGGGGGTGAGAAGGAGGAACAATCGGCAGCAAGTCCCTGCTTTGTCAGCTTCCCATTTGGACTTGGGGTGACACAGTCGCCACTGGGAAAGGCTGGACTAGTTTTGCTCAGACGACCTGTGGCGAGGACCAGCTATTTGAAAAGTTTCCTTCCATCTTTCCTTTCTTGTTTGGGGGAAAAAAAAATCAGATCCACCAGGAGGCAATGCATTTCTAAAACATGATAAAAACGAATGATCAGAAGAATGGAGACGAAGTCCAAGGTTTTGTGTGTGAGATTTAAGACACATGAAATGATTCTCTCCAATTCCTAAATGCTCGTTCCGTCTTCTGTAGTGACTTCATTTCAGATCAACCTGTTTGTGGACAGGCTGCATCCAGAGACCATACTTTGGACACTGGTGGCCAAGCCCCTCCAGCGGCCATGTCCCACTGATGGTCTTAATGGTTACCTTGCCCATCAAGCCTGAGCAGCCCCAGGGTATGGGGATGTCCCTTCTCTCTACTTCTTAGTCCTGCACAGAGAAAGTTTCCTCCACGCAGTAAGCCAGTGTTGCTGTTACCCATGATGCCTCACACCAGGGCTCTTCCTGGTTAGGAAGAGTTGTTGTTGTTGTTGTTGTTGTTGTTAGATGCCTGTGAGTCAGGTCCTACTTAGAGGGACTCTTTGTACAAGAGGATGAAGCACTCCGGGACACTGTGCTATGCCCAGCACTATGTCAGTGCTTCTCTGCTATTCACAGGGTTTTCAATGGCTGTTGTTTCAGGATTGTTTCGGGGAGTGTGTTGTCAGATCCTTCTCTCACTTTTGTGGTGCTGAGGATCCAACCCAGGGCCTCACAGAGAGCAGAGAAGCACTCCATCAACTGAGCTAAAGCCCGGCTCCCAGGTTAGGAAGAGTAGACAATAAATACTTGCTGAATGAACTAATTCCTATCTGACAATGTCACTGATAGGTTCATTTAATCAAAAAGTATTTATTAAGTACCCACTATGTGGCAGGCTGGGCTGGGATTTAGCTCAGTTGGTAGAGTGCTGCTCTGCAGTCTCTGAGGTTCCGAGTTTGATTCCCAGCACCACAAAAATGGGAGAAGGACATGGCAACCCACTCCCAAGGCAATCCCGAAACAATCGGCCATTGAAAACCCTATGAGAGTCGCTATGAATCGGACACTAGACGGTACCTAACAACAACAACAACACATGGCCGGCTGGGAGAAGAACCTGGCAATCTACTCCCAAGGCAATCCCGAAACAATAAGCCATTGAAAATCTACGGTGGTTGCTATGAGTCGGACACAACTAGACGGCACCTACCAACCGACCAACCCTGTAGCAGGCACTGAATGAATTGCTGAGACATGCATCTGGTTCTTAAGTAGCTTTTAGTCTAGTAGGAGAGACAGAGAATAGTAAGTGGCAATTCACTGGTATAAATGCCACCGCACAGAGACCACACAAAGAGAAAAAGGTGGTGCCTAGGGTGAGTCCTGAAGATTCAAAGGCATTCACCAGAGGAAAAAATAGGGCAGGAAGAGAAAAACCAAAGTCTGTGGAAGTAGACAGAGCTTGGTGTGATCGAGGATGAAGCCGCTCAGCAAGGCTTGGAGTCAAGAAAGGAATTGGTAAAGTAAGAGGCTGGGGTAGTAACTAGATTGGAGGATCTTTTCCTTCCTTCCTCCCTTCCCTCCCCCTTCCTTCCTCCCTTCCTGTCTCCCTCTTTCCACCTTTCCTCCATTCCTCTCCCTTCCCTTCTGCTTCTTGCCTTCCTTCCTTCCTTCCTCCCTCTCCCTGTCCTCCTCCTCTTCCTTTCACTTGGGAATTGATTCCAGGACCTTGTGTATATTTTGCAAGTGCTCTACCTGGGCTGCACCCCAGTTCTTTTTTTTATTTTGAGACAGGATCTCGCTAAATTATACAGGCTACCCCTGGCCTCAAATTTGAATCATTCTGCCTCCACCTCCAAATTCACAGGGATTACACGTGTGCACCACGGCATCCAGCACAGGGTAGAGCTTTTAAGGAATCTAGCAATCGTTAGTGATGGGTATGCATGGTACCATGAGTACCACAGTCTTTGGCTGTAACAGACTGTTAAACTTTCAGGATGTTTAGCATCCCTGATCCCTGGGCACTTGTTGTTGTTGTTAGGTGCCGTCGAGTCGGTATCCGACTCATAGCGACCCTCTGTACAACAGGGGAAACACTATTGTCAGCGCTTCTCTGCTGTTCATAGGGTTTTCAATGGCAGATTGATTTTTGGGAGGGGGTTGCTATGTCCTTCTCCCAAGCCTACAGCTTTTGGTGTTCCTAGGTGGTCTCCCATCCAGGTACTAACCAGGCCTGACCCTGCTTAGCTTCCGAGATCTGACGGGATCAGATGCTACAGGGCTATGGCTGCAGGCGATCCCTGGGCACTAACTCCTTCCTATTCCCATATGCCTCCTCAAGAGAATAATATTAATCCTGTTGAGAACATTAGGTAGACAGATGACTGGGTCAGATGGCGGACACATCTCTTAGGATGATGCAGTGGGAGCAGTCTGCCTGCACCCAAGTGTTATTCTACAGGTGTGTTCAAGGCAGGGAAATCACCTCAGCCATGACCATGCTATGTCCAGAGAAAACCACATTGGACTGCTGTTGCTTACATTTGGTCTCAATGTGAATCATCTGTAAGGAACTTTGCCATAAATTCAATTCCATTCAGCAAGAATTACTCAGAACCTATTAGATGTCAACTCCCAGCCCAGGTTTCTTAAGGGACATCTGAACACCTACGGCATCATTTCCAATCTTGAGAAATTTACAATCGAGTTGGTAAGATATAATTAAGCAACACCAAAAGGCATATGTAATAGTGTTTGACACTGTCTTAGTTTATGTTTCCTGGGTACACTTAGCAATGAAGCAGATTCCTTTCTTCTTTCTTCTTGATCTTTCATATTTGACCCAAATCCCCTACCAGAAGAGGACAACAAAGCAAGCAACAACAACAACAACAAAGGAGCAGAAAGCCACGATTGTCAATAATGACCTATGTGCTTTCTGGGTTTTTCCCTTACTGGGGGTTGAGAGGAAAATACCATTGCCATTTACCTGAGTGGGGGAGATGCCATTCTTCCCTGGAATAGATATTAATATGATTCTCAGTCCCTTTCAGATATTTTCCACAAGTGAAGACTTTCAGGAAACGCAGTGAAAGAGGATCTGCACTAAAGGCAGACTTAATTTGTTTCTCTACCTTTTTCAGCTTTATTGTGTTTTCCTTGGGACAGGCAGATGACTAGAAATAATGGCGTCTAGAAGGTCTGCTGTGGGTGGCATCCTCTGTTCAGTGCCCAATTCCCTTCCCCAAGGACACTGCATTTTATTGGACTGCATGGTCCCAAAGAATAATGGGCTTCTGCCTAAAGGGAACCCCTTCTCATGATGTGCGCACCTCTGCTTGCTTGGGTCGCAAGACATCAAAAGAAAACTCTTAGTGGGGTAAAAGTCAGTAAAAACGGTAGTTTTCAGGGAGACCATAATGGGCATGGTCTAGAAAGTCTGTTACGAAAAAAGAAAGGTTCACCAACACGTGGGAATCACAATTAGTAATGAACATATTGGTTTTAAATCCTTGTCTCTCCCAAACAGCCAGGAGAGTCTCCTGTTGACCCTTTGCAGTAATTTATACCTGCGGTAGATGTGCTTATCTCTTGCTCATAGAGGCAGGAGTGACTGTGGGGACAGGAAGATGTGGCAGAGTTCAAAAGCAGAGAGAAAGGTACAAGGGGAAAAGGAGACGCTACCTGCAGGGGAGGTAGATGTCATTTCACGATTTTCTCCAGGGCCGGCTCTGACTTTGAACTTAGGTATCACAATGGGATCCGCTACACTGGTCCACGTGTCTCGCTACCTTGTAATTTATTTTCCCCACTGCCATTGGAAACCATGAGAAGTAAGGAATGAAACACAAAGATATTTAATAATTCAGTATTTCCAATTGTCTAGGCTACTAAGCACATTACATAGTAATTATTTAGTAGGAACGAGAAGGAAATGGGCAAGAGATTTTACGAGTGCTTACTATGAATCAGTTCTCAGAGTTTTGTTTCTCACAGAAGGAGACGGCATTCTCCTTGTTTCACAGATGACAAATGTGAGGGTCAGGCAGATGAGGAAATGTGCCCGAGGTTTCACAGCTAGTCAGCGAGAGAGCTTGCAGTCCAAGCCAGGTCCCCTAGGCTGCGAAGCCCTTGCTCTTTCTAATATACAACGTGCTGCCTGGATGTCTTAACAAACTTGGACTACAAAAAATGTTAGAAATAAAATGATGTCTGTTAAAGGGTGGGCACACCAGAAGCTTGGGGATGTGGTTGTCTGTGGCTGAAACCATAAAATGATGGTTGCTCCCAAACACACACACACACGAGAGAGAGAGAGAGAGAGAGAGAGAGAGAGAGAGAGAGAGAGAGCGCGCGCGAGCGAGCACGAGAGAGAGAGAATGAATATGAATGTTGGTTATTTCGCCCGACTCACTGAATTTATTTAAAGGAACCCTCTTCTGTTGCATGATTAAAATACAGATAATAATCAACTATTTATCCAGACTCCATGGGATTGAGGACCGAAAGAATCATTTGAAACAAAAATCTGACTCCAGTGATAGGAGAGAAAATTACTTGGTTAATGTGAAAAGAAAGAATGATGAATGAAAGAAAAAGAGAGAAGAAAGAAGGAAAGAAAGAAACAGGGAGTAAAACAGCAAGAAAAACTCAGGGGAGATTAAAGGGAAGAAGAGGAAAACTGAGCACACAGCAGGCGTGTGCGCCACACGGAGAGCGGTTTCAGAAAGGTGGATAAGTAATCGGGGGTGTGTGGAATGCAAAGTTGGATGGGTGTGGTAGTCGGGCGTGCCACGCTTAGGGAAAACATGGACACCAAGGCTTAGAAGCGACTGGACTCTGAAAGGTACCTTCCTAGGGCCTCTAACGTTTAGTTATATTAGCCACATTAGACGTGTTCCCGTTTGTCTTTGCCCATTGCCATCTGAAAATAATGAGCTTAAACAATAATCATGCTCTCCTTTTTGCCCTGTGAATAGATTCTTTAATGAAGAATTCTAAGGGAATTATTAAAAGAACACCACTTTCTATAAGTATTTTATTTAAAAAGTCCTCAGATCATGAAGATTCTCTCAAAAGACAAATATTACACATATTCAGAAGACAACTTTAGCCTGTTTTTCATGCTTATACTACCATCTGAAAACTCTATTGGAAAAAACAGCAAATTAAGGAGGCTAGGTCCTTTCTCAATGATAAACCTGCCTTTGGCAGTGAGGGCCCAGGATGGTACATAACTGAAATAATTCATAACTAGTGATATATGGGTTGATCAACTATGATTAAAGATAAATAGCTTTTTTCACTATGAGCAATATCTTCAACTCGAAACTAAATAGTTGGGGCTTATGAGGTTAACGACAACAAACAACAACAGGTTAACATGAAGTGAGGAAATTTGAAAAGCAAAGAATGATGCTCCCCCATTATAAATCTGATGAGTCTTGGTGACCTTCGATTCATGTAAATGCTGACCCTCTGCATAATCCATGACTGCCCCCCTCTCCCCTGCCAACAGCTGCTACTTGTGTTCTGATCTGTATTCTAAGGGAGGCAGTGTGGGGTATGGCAATGGTGGCCATTGGTCTAGGCTATCAACAACCTTAGGGGCCTGTGAAAGAGCAGAGGACACGTAATTTACTGCAGTATAGGAGAGAGAGCCAGGAAGTAATTTCTCAGGGTTATCTGTGTGATTTGAGATAGAGTCAAAAAAATAACACACGACTTCTGTGCTATCAAGGAAAATACTGGACGGTTATTTGGATGGGAATGTGAACGTGTGCCAACGAAAACCAGATTGAAAATTGAAACGAAACCTTGGGACCATCGTGGTCTTGGTGACGTTGGCTTAAGGGCCACAACTGTTTTGACAGATCTCTGAATATGGGTTTTAGGGGGAAAATGTGGACATTTCTAAGTCTGAAGGGAGAGAGGAATACATTTATTTGAATCAAATAATGGGTCATGGCACTCACAGTGGATTTTAGGCATGGAGCTAGTTCTGAACGCTTTATACTTTCGAGGCTTCAAATAACCTCTGGTTAAACTCTTATAACATAGTTCCTTTAAACACACATGGACAGTTTGCTATTGAGGCGACTCCTAATAATTAACAATGGTGGCGCTCTTAGCATTAGACATGAACGTTAGCTTTTAGAGAAGCTGTTCACCTCCCTCTGTGCCATCACAGAGCGTGGGTTAAGACAGGGGACCTCACAGTGTCTGTTTGTATTTCCAGTGCCTTGCGCCTAGTGACTGAATCAATGAATGTGAGTTTTATAACATGGTCTAAGATGGCCACTGAGTCTCATTTATAAAGACTCACTGTTCACACACATATAAATCTGCTCTCTGACACGAGGTGCAAGTGCACGGAGGACACCTGACTTCACCTAAAGTCTAAGGAAACAGAAAGCACAGCCTACAAGGAAAGTTATTTTTCCCTGCTTTGGAGACCCCCACACGTCTGGCTGTCCTTCAGACAAGCTGGCAACATTAAAAAGTGCTTAAAATTCAGTAACGAACACCAGTACAAACATTTGCATGTTTGTGATGAAGCAAAAATATTACAATGCGGACTTGTGCTGGTTGTTAGGTGCTGTCTGTCGAGTCAGTGTCTGACTCCTAGCGACCCTATGTACAACAGGCGAAACACTATTGTCAGTGCTTTCTCTGCTGTTCATAGGGTTTTCAATGGCTGACCGATTTTTGGGAGTGGGTTGCTGGGTCCGTCTCCCAAGCCTACAGCACCTGGTGTTCTCAGGTAGTCTCCCATCCAAGTACTAACCAGGCCTGACCCTGCTTAGCTTCTGAGATCTGATGGGATTGGATGCCACAGTGGTACCGCTGCAGGCAATGCAGACTTAAAAAGTTACAAATTAAAGAAATCACTTGTGTTTTGGTGTTCACATACATGAAAGGGGTTGTTTGGCATTTTATGAGTTTACTTCAAGGTCTATTGAGAACCTGCAGTGAAGTTGGGAAGCGGTGGGTTTGTAATGTGTCCATCTGCCCTCCCGTGCCTTGGGGATGGTACAAGTTCTCCAGTAGAAGAGCCAAGCCCTGGCCACTAGAGAGGTGTCTGGCGCTGCCTCCCCAGCTCAGTGAAATGGCCTGGTTTAGGAGACGTTCCCCTTCAGTCCTGGCCGAGCTTCAGGATGAATGTCCTTAATTTTAAAGAAACACAGCCCAATAGTTCATATATTGCTCGAAGAAGGAAATTAAATTATGCTGTGTTTTGCTAGTGTATGGTCCCTCATAGGGGAAAAATACTTTTTAACCTCTGCTATAAACCCTGGAGGGAACTTATCAAGAAGAGGAATTCAGGCACCAGGAAATACATGTATTCATCATTTCACTGGTTCTTAATATTAACTGTGACACGGGAGGAGACTGTATCATTGTGCAGGCTCTTATGAATACAACAGATGAAATCCAGAAAGGCTAAATCAACAAGAATGACAGTTACTGTAATTTTATGGCTTATAACACACATATATTTATACCTCGGAACCATCACAAACCCTACGGATAAGGAGAGTAGGCATGATCTCTATTTTCAAGATAAGAAACTAGGTTTGAGGTCATCAAAGATATTTCTTTTTTATATGAAAGGCTCGCTAAGTCTATTATATTTTAAAATGAGGGTTAACCTAGAAACAGGCCAGCCAGTTTGCACTTACTTTTGAGATTATCCAGCTAGGGCAAAAGGCAGAACCAACACATAAACCCTGCCTTCTCACAGCAAATCAGTGCCGCTCATAAATTCCTAGAGCTTCTCCAGCATTCTCAAGGTCAGAAACCTGTTTATACAAGATTTTCTTCTCCCTAGGTTGTAAATGCTGCAGCCGTACCACTGTGGCATCTGATCCCGTCAGATCTAGGAAGCTAAGCAGGGTTGGGTCTGGTTAGTCTTTGGATGGGAGACCACCTGGGAATACCAGGTGCTGTAGGCTTGGGACAAGGATCCGGCAACACACTCCCCAAAACAATCAGCCATTGAGAACCCTATGAACAGCAGAGAAGCACTGATGATACTGTTTGTCCTGTTGTACAAAGGGTCACTATGAGTTGGACACTGACTCATGGCACTTAACAACAACAAGTTTGTAAATGTAGTGTTCTTGGCAGTGGCTTTTTAAAAAAATCTATTGATAAGTTAAGCAATGATGGAATTTGTATTATTGGAAGAAATAGGTAAACATAGTTTTAGAATAAGAAATAGGTGAGCTGAACACTGTTTGATTTTGCTCCTGAAATTATTTTTTCCTGGATTTCTACGTAATGCCATCTTAGTCCCTTAAACTCTTAAGATGACAGCTTGTACTGAGGTATTGTATTTTACACACCTTCTACTGGTGTTGCTCCCAGTACTTATGTGTCTAATTCAACCTCACTGTAATTAAATTTCAAACCGAAGCTGCAGCTGACTTACATCCCAATACCAACTCTGACCACGTGCCTTGCTTCCCATGCACCGTTCCATGATTGATTACTGTTACGGGGGGGGACTCTATTTTGTATTTTGCAACACGCAAGCATTAATCTTCGCTCATTCTTCAAAAGTATAATTCATTAAAACATATACTTTGAACTTAGGACACATAGAAGAAGATGTAACCACACAGGAATACAGTGTTGCTAGGACAAAACATAATTAATAAAATATGAAATGTGTTTTATGAAGTTATGGTTTTAATTTGCTACTTCAAGAAATATGCTCTAGTAATGTTGTACAAGGTAACTTCCCAGGAGAACTGAAATCCCCTTATCCTTCCTGGTCACTGAAAGGATTATGATTAATGCACACTAAATCTTTCCCAACTGGAAGAGGTCCTAGCGAGTTTCTAAAACCAAATTTCGGCTACTGATAACTATAAAATTCCTAAAGCTGGAGCAAACTTTGGATTGTGAATTCCTCTCCTGCCTCTCCTGGCTTCTCTTCGGTCTTGAAATTATCACACAGCAGGAGCCAGAGTGTGTCAAGAGTGGGCCCAGGGAGACGCAGCACAAAAGAGCAGGGCCATATACGCCCCCAGCGAGCCCAGCAAACAGATGACCTACACTGGGTGCAAGGAGTTCACATGAGAACAGACGAATCTGTGTTGCGGCTTGATTTTAACCTGTATTTCCAGAGGGGATCAGAGAGAGGAGAGGAGGGAGAGAGAGAGAGAGAGGGAGTAAACATGGGTAAATAAGTGTGGCAGACATACATCCCTCTAAATTCACGAGACGCCAGCAAAACGCTGTGTGTTCATGAATATGTGCACATGGTCTTCTTTCTCTTAATTCCTCAATCTTCATAAACAAACGTACCAGGGGGAGGTTAGTACAAGTAAAAACAGCATTAATGGGCCGCATATTAATATTTATGCTTTACTATATAAAGACCCTGCATACATTATGAGTCTGTTTTGCAAGCTGAATGAATAACTAATGTTACATTATGTATGGGTACATATTAAGCAGACATGTCTACACTTTCTTAGTTCAGGATATGATTAATGCAGCCTATCAGAAGCCAGATGGTGCAGAACCAGAGCCATCAATCAAAATGAAAAGACCACTGCATGCTATCCACAATGAGGTTCTCACAAATGGAGATTCTGTTCACAGACCCTAACTGGTAATAGGCAAAAGACGCCAAGAACATAGCTGCACTGTCCCACTGGGATGAAAAGTCGTAGCCCAGGCTTGGCGAGATAAAAAATCTGGCGTAGGAATATTCATCCTGGAGTCCTCGGCACCAGACTTGGGAAAATCTGAACAAACCAACAGCCTGTCTTTAAGTAAAGAAAAAAGAGAAGAAGCTTTTAAATTATTTTAATAATGTTTGCACCGATGACAGTATCTGTCAAACAGTACCCGTTTCCCATTTGATTTAGGATGGGACAGTGCCACATAGTAACAAAGCAGCTGCCACTGTCTGCCTGACATGTGAATTGGCATCTTGTTTCTTTTGCACAGGCGTTATTATAAATAACCCCAAATGCTTTGGTGTTACTTTGCAGCCTTTCTCCCAGGATCTATGGGAAACAATTTTACTCTCTGTTATGTTTAATACTAATGACTATTTCTGGGGCAGTTGTGGGGAGAAAGGCAGCCGAAAGACGTTTCCTGTTCCTTTAACAGTGTTACATAAAAATAACTACAGGAACACAAGGTACTTTGTCTTTGTAAATGGATCATGTGTGCTTAGAAAATGTTAATCCCTATGCACTGTAGGACCTCGCACAAAAAATTTAAAACAAATATATAGGTTCCACTTCCTAATAGCCATTAAAATACCATCTCGGAATTCTAGTTTTGTGCATTTTTGAGGGCAAGACAGATAAGCATGCAGTGAGAAAACTCCAAAACATACAACTTCTTCCGGAAGAGTTCTGCAGCAAGATGATGAGACACTGAAATAATGCATTAAAACTCACAAAGATAAAGGGTAATGAAAGTGAAAACATTTGGAAAACCTAAATGTGTTACCTAAACATATTTCTGCTATAAGATCAAAACTACAGTGCTGTCATACTTTGGCATGTAAGATTGTTTGGAAAGAGAACTACCTTCTTTCATACTTTTGCAGCAAAAGTTAAAAAAAAAAAAAAAAAAGACTGACCACATACAGTAGCATAATCAAGACCTTACGTCACCTGGTTGCACTTAACGAGATTTTTTTTAAGAAATTGGTAGTTTCCTCCTTCTTCATTATTATGTAGTTCTAAAACAGGACTGACTTCCTATGTGAAATTTTGCTATTACCCTTTCTCATAATGTAAGTGTTTTCCACATGGTATAAATTCTTCATAAATGTTTATCAGTTAGGTATTATTCCACCACACACACACACACACACACACACACACACACACACACACACACTGTGATCTACTTAATTTTTTAATGGTAAACATTCATGCTTTCTCTCTCTATTAATAATTACGCAGCGAACAATTTTGTGAAGAGGTATTTTTGTCTTTAAAATCATTTCTTTAGAAGAGATGGTCACAAGCTCAATTTCCAGGCTAACTGATATGGATCTTAAGTATCTTTCTAAAATATTTATTCTCACCCAACACTCTGCAATGCCAACTCAAAAATCTTCAATACTTTTATAGGTGAGAGTAATACTTTATTGTAATTTGAATTTGTATTACTTTAATTACCAGCTAGCTTAAGAATTTTTCTATGGTTAAACAGCTACATTTCCTTTTTAAAGTCCTATTGGTATCTTAGAAAAGATATCATTCTTACCTGTTTTGTTTTGTTTTTTTAAATCACAAAGAGCCCCACATTGGAGTACTGAATGGCTTATTACTTGAAAGAAACTGTTGTCTTTTAAAAAATCCTTAAAAATAAAATTTTCTCTAATTCTGACGATCCTTCCCAAAATTATTTCAAATCAATGAAAATTTAATACAATTCAGTGCCAAGTAGCCATCTAGTTTTCTGATTTTTTTTTTTTAGTTATAAGAACATTAAGTTAGAGCTATCCTTTTAATTCTGTCCCCCATAAAGTACATATTTGCTTTACTGCTACCAAAATTTGGATATTGGGCAGTTACCACCAAATTGCTTTCGACTTATTTGTGGAGACTTTTCTGATTTCTGTATTTCGGATAGACCACCTAAGCAGGGAAGATGCTTGATGTGACATGAAAAATAGCTGTGACTAGAACATAGAAGACCCTCAAAACGGCCCACAAAGAAAATGGGAATTAAACTGGCATGGATGTTATGTGTCTTTTTCCCCTTTTATTGATAGATGTTGGTGGAGTCCTATATATTTTTTTAGAACAAGATGTAATTGAGGAAAGCCCTCTAAAAGGAAATATCTATCATGACTATTTGGGATTTCCAAAATTCAGTAATATTTACATTTAAACTAGAAGACAGAGCACCCCGCCCCCGCAACTAACCACATTTTGAACAGAGACATCTACATTTCTCTGACCCAGTCATAACCTGTTCAAAAGAAAGTACTATTTACTACTTCTATTTCTCACTATGTTGTTGTTGGTAGGTGCTGTCGAGTTGTGTCCCACTCATAGGGACCCTTACAGGGTTTTCAGCAGCTGTTTTTTGGGATTGCCTGGAGAGTGGATTGCCCTGTCCTTCTACCATTTTTGCGGTGCTGGGAATCAAACTCGAGACCTCAGAGACTGCAGAGTGGTGCTCTACCAACTGAGCTAAATCTCAGCCCCATTTCTCACTATAGATAACAATATTGTATAAAAGCTGGACAATTTAGAAGCCTAGATCCCCATGTAATATTGGCAGTTGGACTGAATACACTATCACTGCTTTTGATTTTTTTGAGGGGTGCTGGAGGTGGAACCCCAGGGTCTTGTGCATGCTAGTGCTAGGCAAGGGCTCTCCCAATGAGCCACACCCAGAGTCTGCTTTGCAACTTGGGAACTTTGGTATCTCATCAGCACTAACTTGTAGCATCAAGTAGTCTTTAGGACCACACTTCTGCTAATCCTACCATGGTAGCTGCTGCAGAGGGAAAAATCGGGGCAAGTGCACTTACAGCACTGCAGATGAGAAAGGAATCATAAGTCACCTCTAACTGGCAGGGCTTTTCTGTCCTGGCCCTGGGGATTTTTGCCAGACTCTGTTCTTGCTGAAGGGGCTGGGATTTAGCTCAGTTGGTAGAGCGCTGCTCTGCAGTCTCTGAGGTCCCGAGTTTGATTCCCAGCACCACAAAAACGGGAGAAGGATGTGGCAACCCACTATCGAGGCAATCCGAAAAACAATCAGCCATTGAAAGCCCTATATGGGTCGCTATGAGTCGGACACGACTCGACGGCACCTAACAACAACAACTGTTCTTGCCACCTCACTTGCTCAACCCTAGGTGCTCTATTCCTGGAGTGGTCAGGAAGCAAAGCACTGCACCCCAGCCTGACCCATTGTGGGTTTATGCCAGTAGAAAAGTAAAAAGGGCAAGCCCCAGATGGTAGGTCAGTAGAACCCAAGGGCAGCCGTGGGTTACACCAAGCACTACAGCTCTCTTGTAGTAAAGATGCTTGGCCTGCCATCAAAGCCAAGGAACCTGGAAACGCACATTGAGAAGAGCGAGTCAACCTCAGGGCCTTATTAAAAGGCCAGGTCTGGTTTGGTAAAAGCTGGAGTGGTCTAGAGTTTTGAGTTGCAGAGTAACTGAAAATCAAGGGTGTTCCTGTCCTGCAGAATGAAAACAATGGAAACCAACAATAGCTGAAAATAAAAATCATCAACAAGGAAGAAAAAACAAATTAAACCACTGTCAACAGAGAATAAACACCCTGAGGTGAAGCGGGAGACATCCAGACTGGGAGTCAGCAAACCTGACTGAAAGGCTTAGTTTTTATTATTAATTAGCCAACTGCCTGTGGGCCTTGGTCTCCAAACATAAATGAGAAAGAAAGAAGAGACAAGACTACATTAAACTGACCCTTGTGAACTCCTGATTTGCCTTGGTGCTGACATTTAATGATTCTAAATCTATATCCTATTATTTTGATTATTTAAAGGACAAGCTTAAGCCAGCTATCACAAACATATTATCATATTAAATAGCCTACATGGTCTTCACTTGGGTTATACCTAGAATTACTAGTACCGGTACTCTAGTGTCCCTCTGTGCTTTTTGCTGGGGACAAGGGACAAAGTAGAGACGGCATGTGATGCATTTCCTGGGAGATAATACTTTTTATCTAGACCCAGCCAGCTGGGCTACCACATGCCCAGGAGTCTACATCTCACAATAGGATGCCAAGGTGCAGGGACTGTCAGGAAATATGACTTGTAACGCCTACTACTTTGGGTATACACACGTGGGTTAGCTTTTCGACCCTTTCTACCACAGGGCTTTCACTGTTAGGATATCTTGGAGAGTTTCAGTGCTATTGTAAAAATGGCTTGTTTTCAAAAATAACAAAATTTTAACTGGCTCACAGAGAGAATCAGAACAATATTTTCACTTATCTCCTTTAGATTTCTGACTGGTTAGATTTTTTTATCCAGTCAGGAGACCCTGGTGATATCTGTTATTATTCAATCAATATGCTTCCTTTAGTAGCAGTGAAATTATCTCGCTGCTAATATTCGTTTAAAGATATTTAATTGTAGCAGTAAATATCTATTGATAGAATTTGTAATGATAATTACTATAACAACATTTATCACATAGGTACTGCATTCACAGCACTATGCTAATCTCTTCAATACACATTCTCTTCTTTAATGCCTACAAGTACTACTTTTTAAATTCCCATTTTAGAGATAAGAAAGTTGAACTTCAAAGAAGGTCAACTGTGTATGTTACATACCTAGCAAGTGGCAGATTAAAATCCATGGCAGAATGCATCTCCATTAAAAACTGTCCAAAAGAGCTTCAAAGCTTATTGGGTCTGGTAAATTTTATGATGCAATGGTCCATTATGCTGTTTAACACCCCTTCCTAGAAAGATTGATGGGATATATTCTATTTTCCCTAAGGAAAGGTCATCACTCCTCTTGAATGATATTCCTTCCATCATTACAGAATGAGAGCTGTACATTTAACTGTGTTTGTCTTTTTGCCTTTGATTCCCAAAAGCCAGGCTTTTATTCTCAATTGTAACCACAACTCAGATTTTGTGAGTGAACTTATTTTCTTATATACTTTTTGCAAAGCACAACTCATTATACATTTTATATACTTTTAACATTATAAACTTTGAGGGTTTTTTTGACAAAAACACAACAGATTTTTGAGTAATAAAGGCAATGTATTAGTAAAATGGAATTGCATTTTAATTAAGACATTTTATGCAGCCAGGTAAAGTAAACCTAATGAGGTAGTAAAATTAAAAGTAACAATTAACTCTGACTTCTTATCTCATGAATTTCGTTTGATACTCCTAGAATCTCTGTGAGATGTGTTACATGTGCCTTTAGCTCCTAATAAAATGAGTGATCAGAGAAGACAAACAACTTATCCAAGGTCATCCACGTAGTTGAAGGGCAAAAAATGGATTTGAAGTCAGTTCTACAAATCTATTATATCAGTCTTTTAATATTTTAATGGTGGAAGTTATATTTGTAAAAAAATTAAACTCAAATTCAATAACATAGATGATTTCCTAAATTTCTTATGAAACTAGAGTATTTATGTTTAGATTGCATTCACTGCACTAGAATTTTCACTAGAAATACAAAATGATCCAATACAACCAAGCAATTCTACTCTGTCTACATATGTGACATTTCAGATCAAATATCTGCTGGGCAAATGTTGGTGAAATCCTGATAGACAGATGATAGCGGGATAATTTGCATTACTTTGAACATGTGTTTTTTGCCCTTTTTGCTTTCATTCTTCACTCCTTAGGGAATTCACCACCCCTTTGTCCCTCACACCTCAGTCAATGCAGTGTGAGTGGAGAATAGTACCCCTAGCTCTTGGGGTGACAATGTGGATTAGGTTCAGTTAATTAACACATTAACTCTCTGCTCATAACCAGAATTGATCATCAGCTTTGATGGCTTGGTTGGCTTGTCAAGGACAGAGGCCTTCTCTCTCTTTTTGGTAGCATCAGGAGTGAGGTATGGAATGGCAACAGGCAATTTGCTACCTCCAAGGAGATGAGTCTCAGAATTGTGGAAATATCAACAACTTCCAGTGGGGGGAGGGCTGGGATTTGGCTCAGTTGGTAGACCACTGCTGTGCAGTCTCTGGGGTCCCGAGTTTGATTCCCAGCACTGCAAAATGGGAGAAGGACATGGCAACCCACTCCCAAGGCAATCCTGAAACAGTCAGCCACTGAAAACCTTATGAGGGTCACTATGAGTCAGAGTCAACTGGACGGCACCTAACAACAACAATATCCAATGGGGGACCTCTGGTGACTGTGCAAATCGTAATCCAAAAACCACCTTGACACTTCAATTAAGGAAGCTAATAAATTATAGATACAAATGAGCTCTTTCTTTAAAATGAGGATGAGTTGAGTTGTTCACAAAATAGTCCTAAATAAAACATCCAATGAGCCAATTAAGATCCTCAGGGCGGTGTTACCTTATCTGATTAGGTGCAACATGGGTAAAAGCAGATATTCAAAATGGTAGACTCAGGACTGCTGTTTGAATAATATAAATAGAAACTAACTCCATCTGAGGAGAGAAGGGAGGAGGCAGAGCCTAAGAAAGGGTGAGGCAGGACAACCAAGCAAACAGGTAAGACTGGGGAGAGATGATAAGCCTTAGGAGCAATGGGAAAAGGAGGTACCTACAGAGGTAGAGAAGCACTGAGGTGGCGTGCTCACCAAGATGGAAATGGGTACCTTTATGTTGTTGTTGTTGTTAGGTGATGTCGAGTCGGTATCCGACTCATAGCGACCCTCATAGGGTTTTCAATGGCTGACTGTTTCGGGATTGCCTTGGGAGTGGATTGCCAGGTCCTTCTCCCATTTTTTCGGTGCTGGGAATTGAACTCGGGACCTCAGAGACTGCAGCACAGCGCTCTACCAATTGAGCTAAATCCCAGCCCAGGGGTACCTTTATAATGAAGCCAATTAGCATAATTCATTTGTTGAGGACATTTGGAAGCAAAGTAACAGATGTGCTGTGTACACGTGAGGGGCTCAAGCATGAGAATATTTTAAAGCACCCCAGATGATTCTAATGTGCCTTCAAGTCTGAGAATTTCTGGGAGAGCCTGAGTGCATTATTAGAAGCTTGCACACTCTTCAAATAGCTGCAAAGGAAGGCAAAGACTATTTTGAAATCATTCTCCTTTGTTTTATATAAAAATAACCTAGCCAGGAATAGAAAAGATAGGTTTAAATATGGGAACACTTTTGTCCACATAAGCCTCTTAATTTTGGGTGTGTGCCTGGACCACAAAAGGTGCCAGGGACATACATATTCAAGAGTATCTGTGTAAGACAGAATCAGACCCCGGAAAAAAGTCACACCCATTCTAGAGACTGTGCTCATTCTTGAAAACATTTCTTGTAAAAACATCACACTTATTCATACAGAACACCTACTATGTGTCAGCCACTGCACTTGTCCTGATATCTACGGCCTTCCAGGGGAGACAAATGGTCAATGAGGTGGGGCAGCAGAGAGTGTGGGAGCATGCAGACGGGACACCTGTCTCGCTAGACAGGTGAGCACAGAAGAAGACGGGGATGATTTCCAGAGGGGAGGACGGGGCCTAAGTTCTGAATTGTTGTTGCTGTTGTCAGATGCTGTCGAGTGGAGTCCGACTCATAGCGACCCTAAGTCGAAACGCTTCCTAACCCTGTGCCATGCCTGGCACAATGTCAGTGCTTCTCTGCTATTCATGGGGTTTTCGATGGTTGATTGGTTTTTGGGAATGGGTTGCCAAGACCTCCTCCCAAGCCTACAGCACCTCGTGTTCCCAGGTGGTCTCCCATCCAAGGACCAACAAGACCTGACCCTGCTTAGCTTCCGAGATCTGATGGATCGGACACCAGGGTGGTATGGCTGCACATGAGTTCTGAATATGAATGATAACATAGGCAACTTAGGGAGCAGTAGTTTCCAGAAATAGAAAAGAGTTTTTGCACAGACAGGGAGAAGGGAGAGCATGGAATATTCAGGAAAGGCATATCATTTGATAGGATGGAGTCCAAGGTAGAAAGAAAAACTCTACCAGTTACAAAGGCACTTAATGTATCATGCAGTAAGTAATCGAGAGGCATGCAAGTATTTCAGGAAGGAGATTAATGCCATCTGACTTACATTTCCTAAATGCCCTTGGTAAAGCAGCAGGAGAATGGATTGGGTTTTGGGAGAGGTCAGTGAGACTGGAAATAAGAATTTGAGAGGAAAAAATTAGTGAGAGAAAAAGAGTTTGAGAGGAAAAAAAGAAATCTAGAGTACTGAAAAGGTAATGGGCATGAAGAGGGTGAGGTCAGATTTAGAAGGATCACAGGAGTAGTTGTTGGTTATCCGAAGATGGGTCCCACTTATAACAACCCTCATAGGGTTTTCAATGGCTGATTGCTTTGGCATTGCATCAGGAGTGGACTGTTACGTCCTTCTCCCACAGGATCTGGAAAATCGGATCAATTAAGAACAGTGGGTAAAAGGACAGGTAGGAGCCACCTGACTTTCTGGTGTGTGCTTAGTAGCTGGGAAGATGTGTTGATGACCATCAAAGAAGTAAGAGCGCATGTGAGTGTGTGTTGGAGGGCTGGGCAGAGGCTGTGATGATGTCAGTCTTGGAGACAGCAGGGCTGAGATAGCATCCAGAGGAAATGTCTGTGCATCTTTTGTATACTGCATGTTGAGATGCTTGGGAATACCCATGGGCTATCAATGTGTTCTGCAATCCTTGAGAGAAGTTGTAAGAACACGTCTATTAAAAATACTACTAAGTAAAAGATAGAGAAGACTTAGATGGGAAACTTAGATGGGAAGGGTGGGGGGGGGAAGCACAGGGGAGGGTAAGGGGTAACCTATATGAATAATGTTTATCAAAATATGCATATGAAAATGTCACAATGAAAAGCATGTCAAAATGAATCACATTATGATGTACATTAAAAATTTCTAGAAAAAAAATGCCTTTTCATCATGTGATAAGATGATCATGTTCCTTTTGCTATTAATATTCCAAAATAGTATATTAAATGGATCTAATTTTTCCAATAAAGCACCTTTACATTTCTGGGCTAGCAAATATATATATATATATATATATATATATATATATATATATGGTTTTGGGAGAGAATATATATATATATAGAATATATATATAGAAGAACACGTCTATTACATATCCAAACTTTATTACTGTTGTTGTTAGGTGCCCTTGAGTCCTGTCCGACTCATAGTGACCCTCATAGTATTTTCAATGTCTGATTGTTTCAGGATTGCCTCGGAAGTGAATTGCCATGTCCTTCTCCCAATTTTGTGGTTCTAGGAATCCAACCAGGCCCTCAGAGACTGCAGAGTGGTACTCTACCAACTGAGCTAAATCCTAGTCCGAACTCTATTATTAGGAATGCTCAATTTGAAAAAGACTTTTCACCCACAAATTCAAAACCATTTGTCTTTACTTAAAAATGAATACAATCCATGTTGCAACTGCTGGATGTTTAAACTTATAAAGCACAAAAAGAGAATGTTAAATCCATAGCCGTGTCTGAAAACTAACCCTGACAGAACTTAAGAGTTAGCAGCTGCTGACCTTTCCGGGCACTAATTTGGTGACAGCTTGGTAGTGATTTTAATCTGCTGTTCAAAGCCTCATTGCAGACTGAGACAGTATTTTAGGAAGAGACATTAGGTTTGCCTCCATTTTTCAGAGCAAACTTTCAGGTTCTGACCTTATCTTCTTTAAGGAAGTGAGAGGCGAGAGATGGTGAAGTCAGACAAGCACATCAACAAATGGGTTTGTGATAAAAGTGGACATTTGTAACGTGGGAGTAAACTGTAGCCATATCCAGGTGCTTGTATGGAAGGAGACCCCTCAGCTCCTTCCGCAGAAGGCCGGAGGGCAGGGACAGGCTGGGTTGGCAAACACAGATGGAGTTTTCCACAAAACTCAGACTCAAGCACTATCAACTAAATTTAAGGCAGCAATACCACATTTAATTGTGAGTGCACTCAAGGCAGTTCAGGATCCTGAAGCCATTTATAAGGTAGAAAGCCTGCAGCTGTACCGCTGTGGCATGTGATCTGGGAAGCTAAGCAGGGTCAGACCTGGTTAGTTCTTGGATGGGAGAACCCCTGGGAACACCAAATGCTGTAGGCTTGGGAGAAGGACCTGGCAGCCCACTCCCAAAAACAATCAGCCACTCAAAGCCCTATGAATAGCTGAGAAGCACTAACAATACTGTTTCGCCTGTTGTACATAGGGTTGCTATGAGTCCGACACTGACTCATTGGCACCTAACAACACCAACAACATAAGGTGGAAAAAACAATATAAGCCAGGCAACATAGGTGAAGAACGAAGTCATCTCAGCTAATCCTGATGCTAGCCAGACCTCATGTGCTAGCCACAGCCTGCATATTTACCTTACCTACCTACTCTCTGCCTATCTACTTTTATATATTTATATTTACAAATATTTAGAAAAACACATGCTCAACATTTCATATCTTCTCTTTTCAAAGTAATGAAATCAGTATGACCTATTAAACTTTCCTGAGATTCTAAACAAAGAGACCCATGTGGTACGGAAATATTCCAGTACCTGTTAGCAAATCAAATAAGGCAAAGTCTGTAGAGTCGAGTAGTCTATACTGAGAAAATGTTAAAATTAAAAGGAAGAGCATAAATGAATAGAGTCTATGTGAAGATGCATGTCTAGGCCACATCCTCAGGGCCAAGAAGAAGAAAGAAAATTTGTCTCCCATGAGCTCAGGTTCAAATAAGAAAATTATGATAATCTGAAGTAAACTGTTATTTATTTCTTCATTTATTTTTGTGTCCTAGGGGCTGAACCCAGGGTCGTGCACATGCTTTGCAAGTGCTCTACCACTGAGCTACACCCTCAGTCCAGGTTTTACTTTTTATTTTGAGACAGGGTCTCGCTAAGTGACACAGGCTACCTCTGACCTCGAACTTGCCATCTCCCTGCCTTCTCCTCCCAAGTCACTGGGATGACCGGTGTGCAGCGTCACAGCCAGCTAGTAATTTATTTCTTTATTCTTTCTGTAGTGGACATACTGCCTAACAACAGTCTAAGACCACATCAGTTGTAAAACATTATATATATGTATTGCATTTAAAAAAACCTAGGTTCTCAAACGTAGGATTTGTATAAATCCTGTAAAATTCTTGTTAAGATCCCATTAAGATTATGTAAAACATATTGTGATCCTGGTTTGCAAAATTTTATATCAGCAGTATCCTGATGAACCCTTTTCATTCAAGGGTTTTGGTTTTATAAGTAAAGGTTTTCAAATGTTTAAACCAAAGTGCCACACGGTTCAGTTATTTTTAAAATGAAATCATGCAGTTTTTGCTAAGGCCCAGAGGTTTCGTGATGGAGGGGATCCACGCAGAGGCAGTATGGACCGGTAGACCTTGAGGTCCGGGACCACCAGAGCTGCTGCCCAGGAAAAACTAAGATTTCCACACACATGCTTCTGACCTTTTACAGGAGGACATGAATTCATCCCTTCAACAAACAAATATTTACACAGCACTTCCTGTTTACCAAACACTGTATTAGGTGCAAAATTGCTGCTTACATTCTAACAACTATAATTTTACATGAGTAATAGTAGTTACCTACTGAAAATATATGGTGTGGCAAGTACTAGTGATGGGGTCGGCGTTCTAGTAACTATAATTTTACTGTAATAATCTTTTATTGAACAATTATTACTTGCTGGGTGCTATTCTATTCTATTCCATTTTATCCTTACAACATCCTGATGAATAGGCAAACATTATTTATTCTGAGATATACATTTTCTTTCTACATTTTAGTACCTCTGATTTTGAGATGCACCACTAGAATCAGTATTATCTTTTTTCTTTTTTGGTATTATATAATTAATAGTGACTTTTACAATGCTTTAGAGTCTCAAATAGAGCATTACTTTCATTTTACAGAGGAGGAAACAGGTAGATAAAACGGAAGTGTCCTGTCAGTATCATATAGCTAGAATGTAGGAGAGTCAGAAGCTTGAAATGTGGAGGTGGCTATCCAAGACCAAAGACCCTATTATTCTATTTTTGTGGCAATTTCTAACAACTGAGAGAATATACTCAGAAATATAAAACAAAACTATAATAAGATATCTTTTTTTCCCCTATAAGGAGAGGGTTTTAAAAATTCACTGACAGTGCAGGCAAGGATGGGGGGAAAGAAGCATTCTCCTTCCCTGTTGCCCAGAATGTACACTGAAACACCGTGGTGAGTGGGTATCTGGCAATATCCACCAGGAGTTAAAATGTACAGGGCTAACACCCAGGTCTTCCACTTTCAGAATGTTATAACATACGTGAAATGACATTTGTGGGATAATACACCCAGGTATTGCTTGTAAGATCAAAAGACCAGAAACCACCCAAAGACCCATTAATAAGAGTCTAGTTAAATCAATATGGTAAACATGTGGTCTGGAATACATAACTAGTTTTTAGAAAAGGAATGCAGAGGCTTTTTATGTACGGATTGAAATTATCTCTAAAATAGTGAAGAAGTAAGAAAAGATATAGAAGAGTTTGTAGTATTTTAACGTTTGAATTTTAAAAGCCATACCTCTTTATGTATAAAATACATAAAGGTATGTTCTGGTTCTGTACACAGAACCAGAAACAATTGTTGCCTCTAGAGAGGAGAACAGGACTGTATAAGATGGGGTCACCAAAGAAACCTTCTTTGAATATGGTATTAAATGCATGTATTACCTACTTGAAAATTCAAAATAAAAACACGATCTTAGCACACTCTCCTACAGCTGCAGTCATTACCATGGGACCTTCCCACACCCCACTTTCCTATACACACAGAGGACCAAACAAGAAATGAAAATCTTGGGTTTCAGTCTTGCATTTGCTGTGGGACGATGGGTAAGTGCCCTATAATGGTGACATCAACCCACAGAATAAAATACACTTCATAGTAATGACACATCAAATTGTGATCCATAACTAAAGAAAGGGAGGCATGAAAAGATAAGATAGGATCCTTGTCTTCAAGACATTCACAGTATAGTAGGAGGACTAAGGTGGTCAACAAATAAGTATACGAAAAAGCAAAATAATTACACCCCAATGCCTGTCATCTAACCCGACTGCCCCACTGGATTTGAGGCATCCTACCCTGTTTCCTTCTGCAGCCATAGCTCTGTAGCATCCGATCTCATCAGATCTCGGAAGCTAAGCAGGGTCAGGCCTGGTTAGTACTTGGATGGAGACAGTTTAGGAACACCAGGTGCTGTAGGCTTGGGAGGAGGACCCAGCAATCCGTTCCCAAAAAACAATCTGCCATTGAAAACCCTATGGATAGCAGAGAAGCACTGACAATAGTGTTTCGCCTGTTGTATGTGGTATTGCTATGAGTCAGATACCGACTCGATGGCACCTAACAACAACAACAAGAAGAACCCTATTTCTTAAGCTGTTGTTTGTTGAACTCAAAGAGAATGACAAGTCAAATAACAAACGCATATACAAGTCATAGCGGTAGCAAGAAGAGAGACCACATACCTGTGTGTAACAGAGAAGATGAAATGAAACTGGGTCCTGAAGGGCAAGTAAGAACTCAACAGGAAAGAATGCCTTCTTCTTTCTTCCACAGCACAGGGGAGAATTAGAGAAACTCCAAGGGATTCTCCACTTTAGAGTACAAGACTCAACAGGGAGGATGGATGAACGCAGTATTGCAGAGTTTTCACGACTGTCTGTGATGGAAGGGTCATAAGTACCAGAACGCACCATGCTGAAAAGCCCACGAATTATACCTCCAAGCAAGAAGGGTAGAAAGCAAGACCACCTAAGAAACTGTGTGGGGAAATGCAAAATTAGGTAAAATATTAAGACAATCTGAATACAAAGTATAGAGAAAGACTAGCAGCCTGCAGGAGGAGGAAAATTGAAGACAACAGGAAGTTAGGCATGGAAATTGTAGTCACTCACAGGAAGAGAGGGAAGGAGAAGAGACGGGGAGAGAAGAGAATCATATTACGTACATCTGCTTAACATTTTATTTTACACTCAATTATAAAGGAAAATGTTGAGAAGAAATAAAAGACAAATAAGTATCTTTAAAATGATTCCCTTCAAAACCTAAACTGAATCACTGATTTTTGTTTTATGCATAATGGCTGGATTATTGTTGTTGTTGTTAGGTGACATCGAGTCGGTATCCGACTCATAGCGACCCTCATAGGGTTTTCAATGGCTGACTGTTTCGGGATTGCCTAGGGAGTGGATTGCCAGGTCCTTCTCCCATTTTTTGTGGTGCTGGGAATTGAACTCAGGACCATAGAGACTGCAGTGCAGCGCTCTACCAACTGAGCTAAATCCCAGCCCTGCTGGATTATTATGTTGTTGTTATTAGGTGTTGTTGAGTCGGTGTCCAACTCATAGCGACCCTAAGTACCACAGGCAAAACAGTATTGTTAGCGCTTCTCTGCTATTCATAGGGTTTTCAGTGGCTGATTGATTTTGGGGAGTGGGTTGCTGGGTCCTTTTCCTAAGCCTACAGCACCTGACATTTTCAGGTGGTCTCCCATTCAAGTACTAACCAGGTTGACCCTGCTTAGCTTCTGAGATCTGATGGGACTGGATGCCACAGTGGTATGGGTACAGATCCAGGATTATTATACAGTAATTAAAATGAATATTTTCCTTTTTCAAGTGTTTACCATACAATAAGTTAAATCCAAAAGAACATGAGTCTTTAACATCCTCTACTTTTATTTGACATGTGTGCATTTAAGATACCTCTGGAATTCTAAAATGCACCTTAAGGGGGGAGCTTTCGAATGGTGGAAAATATTAACAATCATTAGAAGGAGCTGGTTAACTTGCTTTCATCTCAGAGGCTAAAACTCTCTAGTTTCCCAATTTCAAAAAGAAGAGTATTAATGTATACATGTAAAAGTGCCATAAATGGCAACTCTAATCACATCTTCCTAATTTTACAAAAAAATAAAATAAAATAAATGCCTAGGGAGAATGAATTATTGGCCAATGGAAATACTTTCGATTCATTATTCTGTGTAGATAGAATTCTGGAAGTTGTTTTGTGTGACTCGGAATCCATGCTGAAGGGTGGTAATCACCCGACAGAGGTCTGCAGACTGGGTGGGGCCTTTCAGTCACTGTTAATAATGTGCTGAGGGAGACAAAGGCCAGGCCTGGGGAGCCCCTTTTCCAAATAGCATCAGCCCACACACCACCAATCACAAGACCCTGGACAGCCTGAAAACTTGAGCAGCAGAGCTAAAGAAAAAATAAAAAAGGCAGTAATCCTTCCCTCATTTCTCTAGTGGATGCTTATATGACTTGTTTTAAGCCTCATTAGCATTAATGTTTCTCAATACATCTCAATAAAAATAGCTTTAGCTACAAAGAAGTCATTAATTATATTTTATGATAAAATGTACTGCTGAGAAAGTATACCATGGTGTGTGTGTGTGTGTGTGTGTGTGTGAAAATTCTTCTTTCTTGAAAAGATGATATGAAATATTTTAATTCCCTTTTATGCCTTCTGAGCAACTTCCCAAAAAGGTTTCCCAGGTTAAAATGTTGCCATAAGAATTGAGAGAAACAAAGTCAAATAAGTAAGCTGTTTTCTCTTTTTAAATAAACTAGAAAATGCCTGAAATGCTGTCTGTGACTCAGGAGTTAGCCTTTGATGGGGAGCCTGGGCACCGTGTGTCAGGATGGGGTTAGGAACAGAAGATGCTTCCTCACGGGAGGAAATGAAATGAAAGAGAGGTTTGAAAACCATTTTTTATTCCACTCTGCTGTGGATATCATTTTCCTTTTCATCTTCTTTGATTCAAATGTGTCCAAGTGAAATGTGTAAACATGCAAGCAACTAAGGTTGCCAGATTAAAATCAGGACAGCTAAATACTGATCTCAATAAACACTGCATACATTTTTAGCATAAGGATGTCCTGCGCAATATGGATTACATAAGTCATAATGACTAAAATAGGTCAGAATGACTACAATAGCCGTACCACTGTGGTGTCCAATCCCGTCAGATCTGGGAAGCAAACCTGGGTCGGGCTTGGTTAGGACTTGAATGGGAGACCACCTGGGAATACCAGGTGCTGTAGGCTTGGGAGACGGACCTGGCAACCCAACCCCCAAAAAACAATCAGCCATTGAAAACCCTATGAATAGCAGAGAAGCCCTGACAATACCGTTCCACCTGTCGTGCATAGGGTTGCTGTGAGTCGGACACTGACTCGAAGGCAGCTAACAACAATGATGACGACTAAATATTCTCATTTTTAAAACTGTGAAATTTAAACTACACTGGTGTCTTGCATTTTTATTTGCTAACTCTGGCGGCCCTGCATGCAGCTGGCCTCGCCTGGCCGGTGGATGGTGGGCTCGTCAAGCTTGGCATCCAAAGGGGTATGAGAAAGGTTGGTAGATATAGTGCATACTGTTGGGGAGACGTGGGAAAAATGGATGATGGGCTGCGTATGGATCAAGACTCTCATACTGTCAAGAGAGAGAGAGAATGGTGCTCCAGTTTAAGCGAGTGGATGAAGTGACAATGGAAAAGATGGTGACAGGGGCAGGGCAGCGGGAGGTGAGCACCCACAGATGGATGACGGGACACTCGGGGTCTCGGGCCGGGGCAGTTCCACTTGACCCCATTGCCACTTTCTTCTTTATGCCAGTGAACTTCACAGAGGGAATAAATAACCAGGAGCAGTAGAAAGTGAGGTATTTTTGCGCTTGCTAAATAATTTGAAAATACAGGAACAGCCATATCTACACAAATCTTTTGATCAATTTTTTAAATCAGTGCCTTTATACTGACTATTAGGGAAGGATTTGATCATGAATTTTGCTTTTCCTCTATTACTGATATTCCTGGGCAACAGCAGAAAGGAACTCACAAAGTTAACTTGCTTTCTTCCCAGATGCTAAAACTCTCGAGTTTCCCAATTTGAAGAGAAGAATGTTGAAGTACACATTTAAAAAGGGCTGTGGGGCTGGGCACAGTGGTTCACACCTTTAATCCCAGCCACTTGGGAGGCAGGGGCTGGAAGATCACAGGTTTGATGCCAGGGGCAGCCTGAATAATTTAGCGAGACCCTTTCTCAAGATAAAAAAAAATTAAAAGTGGGCTGGGGGTGCAACCCAGTGGTAGAGCACTTGCAAAGTATGTGCAAGACCCTGGGTTCAACTCCCAAGTACTGCAAGAAAAGAAAAAAAAAAAAAAAAGAAAAGAAAAAGGAAGAAAGAAAAAGAAAAAAGATATGCCATGAATGCTAACTACTGCCATGTCTTCTTAATTTGAACAAAAACCCAAGAAAGAAGGAATTATTGGCCCATGGAAATATGTTTGATTCACTATTTTTTGTAAACAGAAATCTGGAAATAGTTTTACGTGTTGAGAGTTAGTCCTCAGTTCAGGTGGTGTCCCGCTCTAGGGAGCAGGATGGCCTTCCACCTGCTCCTGTCTGCTCAGCTGCCATTGTCCGGGCTCCATGTTCTCTGATCCCAGGGAACCACCCCTCACCTTTGCTACCTGTTGAGCTTTGCTCTCTGCTTGGACATCCCTCGAAGCCTGGGCCCTGGAGAACGCTAATCCCTTAGCTCAGCCCATGGTGCTCATGACCTAACACCTTCCACCTCCAAAGTGTGGGGGGATCAGGGAGGAGAGCAAGCTGGACAAGGTTCTGTTGGCAGCTGGCTGTGTACCAGGGCTCAGGAGCCATCTGCTAGCTCTATCTCATATCAGGCCAAACGCCCAGCTTAGAGATGTTTCCACTGCCCCAGGCTGACACTGAAGTAATCAGGTTGGAGAACCTGGCCACTCTGTCCTCTGCCTCTCCTTATGCCTCCGCACCCCTCTGTTCCGACGGAGATTTGGGGTTGTTTAGAGAGGGTAAGGTCCACTTCAAACTCAAGATTAAATCGGTCTTGCCAATCCACCTGTGATGAGATCCTTTGGCATTGTGGATTTTCAGCTATGTGTGGTACGGTGGTGATGAGCCTGGACTCGGCGGTGACACTGTTCTGAAATGCTCCCCTTGCAACCTCAGGCAGTCACTTAGCCTGTGTGTTCAGGCTTCTCATGTGTCAGACAGAGAATAACAAGGGGCACTCACTTTATGGGATTGGTATGAGGATCAAATGAGTTATTTGTATATGGAAAGCACTGAGAATAGTACCAGCTACCTGGTGGACCCTCAATGGTTGCTTTATTATGATAACCATCATTCTAATAAAGATCTACTCAGATTTCATTCTCTTTCAATTCTCAGGATAATGGTGGAACAGAATTCTGCCACCTGTAGGTCCTTATGGGGCTGGGATTTAGCTCTGTTGGTAGAGCGCCACTCTACAGTCTGAGGTCCCAAGATCGATTCCCAGCACTACAAAACTAGGAGAAGGATGTGGCAATCCACTTCCCAGGCAGTCCTGAAACAATTAGCCATTGAAAATCCTATGAGGGTCGCTATGAGTTGGACACGACTGGATGGCACCCAACAACAACATAGGCCCTTATACATGATTTTAACAGGATCAACCTCCCATCATTTGTACAGGCTTTCATACCACCCATCCCTGCAATCACAGTAACAAAAAAAATACCAGTATGTAAAATATAATGTTTAGTTGTTAGAACAGTGCCCCATTAAAAGGAAAAGAGAAAAGCGTGTTGGTACAACATCAAGCCTGGCCTCAAAGAAAAATGACCTGCTACTCAAATCGCAAGCCGATGAGGGTCAAAAAGGAGCCCCAGGCCTTTTTAGATTCGGTAGCTCCGGAAGCCAGGCGTGGTTAGAGATGCTCACCAAGGGAGTAGGGAAGAGTAGTGCCATGTGTATACCTTGGGTAACAATGACATGGTCCCCAGGAGAGGGAAGGTACTCGAAAAAATGAAAGCACAGAGTTTATGCCAAAAGACCTACTTCACTGTACAGTCTCTCTTTTCAAGCTGGGTCATTCATCAGCTTTAGAACCGAGTTAAGGAAATGGATTTAATATTTACTGACAAAGTCACCTGCCTCTATTCCAAGGCCACAATCAGAGCATGGATTTTGTACACGGAGATGGGTCACTATAACAATACAGGAACTCAATTAGACATTTACTCAATTGTTCTGATATTTAGCAACAACCCTGAAATTACTTTTGAAACATTTATTGTCTTTGCCAAAGCCAGGGAGTAGAGTGAAATGCACAAATGGCCCCAGGCAATCTGCTGCAGAGAACTGTTTTAAGCATGGCGTAAACATGCCAGATCAATAACTTTTTTCTTAATCTACATGTGCCATGGAAATCTGGATATCATAGAGCGCCGGATCCATTAAAAACTGAATTTGCTATTTCCAGACAGCAGATCGCTCAAAGCTCAATGGGGCCAGCAGGCCAGCATCCAACTTCACATCTCCCTCTCTAGAAGAACACCTCAAAGCACTCTGCCGCCACATTATGTTACTCAAAGCGCAGGGGAGGCTGGAGCCTGGGCGCTACCATGGCTGCCTCAGGACTGAGTCAAGGTGCCACTATTCACCTAACACAAAGAGCTGGGGGAAGTGACTTTTGTTATCTTACATGGCTGGACACATCTGATTAATATAAATCAACAACCAATTTCTGATATGAAACTGTCCCTTTTGCTTACAAGGTACGGTGTAAGGATTTGTGAATCTTGGTATCACAGAGACTATTTGACCTTTAGGGAAGACAGGACAGTGGTATAACCCAAGACTGTGCACAGAGATCTTTACTGTACACCTCTGGCCAAACAGAGCCACGGGAAATATTATTTCAGATTTTTACTATACTTCACTGAATACAGGCAGATCTGAGTTCCAGATGCATCTGCATTAACAGTTCTTAAGGTCGTCTTAGGAAATGTACATTATAGAAACACACATCAATTCTTTTTGCATATTTAATACTGCACTTAAAAATTAATTGTACCAATATATTATTTATGTGATTCCACACAAGTTATATCTGGAGTAGTCTTTCTTTCCTTCTCTCTCTCTCCTTCTCTTTCTCTCTCCCTCACTTCTTTTTATTTTCTGCTGTTCTTCTTTTGGTACCACTGAGCTATATCCCTAACCACTATAACAATCTTTCTTTAAGGTAAAAATATAATCATTCTAAAAGACTTTAATACTTTTACAGTATCTAGTTATATAAAGAATTTGGTGTAATTTGAGTTCTACTTCCCTCATTTTTTATGCTCACCCGTTTGTCATCTGTTACCTACCTACCCACATGGGTTCAATCACTCTTCCACCATTTTTTACCTGTCTACTACTCCCTATAGTAATAGTTCATCTACTGAAACTTCATTAAGAACCAGCTGTTTCTAAGAGTTTGCGAGATCAGTACAGTTTGTTCCTAAAATACCAATGTTCTCAGAGATAGGCTATATACATCTCTACTGTTTTTAAACAAAACATCTGTTTCTTGATGTAAATTAATCCCAATTATTTTACCTTGAGACCGCTGAAATGTATCAGGGTGTCCTCTGTGTGTGTGTGTGGGGGGGGTAGAGTCTAAGTTAAGTGGCCTTGAGCACTGCCCGTTCAGAGTTCTGTTAAGGACTCCAGTTTCTATAGCCTGTCCTTGCTGTCATTTGGGAGGTTGTCACTTCCTACAGCAGCTCGGAACTCCTAATGCCATAACCACTCTCGTTTTAACGCTGCTCGGGTTGTCTGTAGACTGGACAACCAGGTATCTACATTTGTTAGAACTGGTTTAAACAAAAGAATGGACTGTTGGCGGACCTGGGACTGGAGAAGTTGTGAGGGGAGTGGGAATTAAACAATCATTTGAACCCTCTGGGCCTGGCCTGGCCTGGCTGTCTTGCAAATTCTGAGCTGTGTTTTGGATCTCTCAAGTCACTGAAAAACAAACAAACAAAAAACCTCTGGTGGAGTAAAACACCAAGGCTCAGTTTCTTTCTATTCATAGGTGGACCTGTCAAGTGCATTTATACAAAGCTGATTTCTGACACAGGGATTTATTTACAGTTCAGTTGACCTAGGTCTGTGTTTGCAGAAAAATTATTAAAATAATAGTAGTCACCAAAAGAAAAATAAAAGCTCATTTCACCAACACACGGGCTATATAACAATGTTTCTTCTCAAGAATGTCCCCTGATTTATGTCTGTGTGTGTAGAAAAATTGTTAATACAAGTTACTTAAAGAAAATGAGAAGCCCCCTTCACAAAATACGGTAAGTATAACGGTGATAACCTATTAAAGAGTCATTTTTAATGGTGGGGCAGATATTAGTTAGCCTAGATTATCTGCATTTTGAAACTTACTTAACTTTCTAGATGTTAAAAATTGCTATAGACCAACTCAGAATTTTCTAACTTTTTCCTTCCAAGCAACTTCATATTTTACAGTGACTTTTTACATTAGTTGATTATAAACATCTGTTTAGCTTATGAAACTAGATTTCCTCGTGGACATATAACTTCTGATAAAATCTAACAAAAGAGGAAGGATGAGAGAAAGAAAGAGAGACATCTTTTATAAGCATAATATTTTCTTCAGGACAAGGACACACAGTACATGCTTATTTGTATGGGTTTAGTAAAAGTGTTCTAATTTTAGCCTACTTGGCCTTAACCTGTGACTTAGCCAAAGGAAAAACTCGACCCCAGGTTGACATTAAGCGCCCTGGAAGGCCTGTGCCCAGACAACCTTTCCTGGTAGGTAGGGTGGTGTGTCTGCAGAAACCACAAGTTATATTTATTAAAACAACAAAGGGGAAAAATATAATCACATTACTTTTTCTTTTGAATTAATGCTCCCCCTTTATTAGGACACAGAAATCGGAACTAGTTTTGGTCAAGGCTTTAAAAAAAAATTCTAAGAATTCAGTTTTCAAAAAACTGGACAGGGATCCAGAGATAATAGTCCAAAATGAAATTCTTCCAGTCTCCAGCAACGTTTCTTAGTGTAAGAAAGAATTTCCTAGCATTCATTTGGGTGCACATTTTGCTTTGAGCTTTATTTGCTTTTTGCAACAGCATTTAAGAGAAAACCAACTGACCGTTTACAACCTAAACAATGGCTTCAGGGTATGATTAAGAAATGCACCTGGTCTCACTCAGCAGGGAGTTTGTTTAACCTGGTCACTTTCCTGTGTCTGGGGTCAGGCAGGCGCAACCTTGTGGGGAGGAAAGAAGCAAACAGAACTCCCTCTCGGAGAACACAATGCTATACAAACTGCCCTTGGTAATTACAACTGTTTTAGCAGTTTCTGGTAGGCAAGGCTATTATTTAAGTGACCAACTATAATTTGGGATGAAATCTCAGGAAATCATGCCAATTTAAGAACAGGAGTTGCATTGCTGAGTATTCCTTCTCTGGCATAAGTATATAGCAAGGGAAAAATGAACAGTTAAAGGCATTTAGCTAGAGAGGAAAAGAATATTAGAACGTTCACTCCCAGGAGCAAGGCCACCATTTATTTTACTTTTGCATCTTCTGCATTATGGAAAATATCAATCCCATAGAAAAATATGCAGAAGAATGAACTCCACAAACCCATCACTCAGTTTTGATAATCATCCACACATGGTCCATCTCACTATACCATTCTCTATCCCTTCCTTCTCTTTGAATTTTTTTTTGAAAGCAAAGCCCAGATAGCTGGTATTTCATCCTATATAAGCTTTCATTTACAACATATGTGTATATTTTTCTAAAGATTATTCCAGAAATCTCATTGAACATGAGATGTTTAAACCAACTTTAACCACATCTTGTGAAATGTTTTACACTAAAACCTTTCTGCCTAGAAAACTAATTCACTTGACTGTAATTGGATAATTAAAATGACAAAGTAACTTGAAATACAGCCCTCTATTATTTTATTTATGGGGAAAAAAACAGCAGCTTTGTAAGATACAGGAAATAGTGTGTGTTACTTTTACCCTGTGGTTGTAGTCTTGGTGGACATCATGGTCAACAAAGGGACTAAAAGGAACGTGATTAGATTTGCCTAGACAGAGCTTGGAAAGATGAGAGGAGGGTATGAAAGGGCCCCGGAGCAAACCAGCACAAAAATTTTCCCCTTTTCTTTCCTATGCACCAAATAAAACAGAAGGCCAACGGACCAAACCTTAGAGGCTTCAGAAATCACTCACCACGCCGTCTAGCTACTTACAGTAATTTATGACCCATCTTAAACTAAAGATCAAAAAGAACTCCATCTAGCATTTATATTCAATTCTTCATTGCCTGATGACTAATTTGTAGTAGGGGAATGAAGTCTTCACAAGAGAAGCCAAGATAATCTGAGGTGACTTTGAAACGATGCCACAAAGGATATGAAGGGGAAGCCTATATAAGCTGCAAATGGCGAGGTTCCACTAAGAGTTCTAATAAAAGAATAATGGAATTTCCCTCCACTGCGATCTAAGAAACGTTAGAAGTGGGCAAAATGTGGCCAAGTCGGCCAAAGCCTTTGGTGTGTCAAAGCCTTTTTTTGATTATTGTTGTTAAATATTAACTTTAGCTACTGTTGCATTTATGTTAATTAAATGGCTTCGTGGACAAAAACTGCAACATTCCCGGTAGGAATCTGTCTGTCCAGTCTCGCTTACTTATCACCACGCACCTTCCCTCTGCATTGTAAGAAGCGACTGGCTCTCAGTCTCTTCCAGACAGACTTCTCTGCTCTGCAAAGTGCCTGATTTAGCTTGAAAAACATTCACTTGAAATGACACAGTTTTTAACAGGGCGTATCATGGACACATGAGGCATAAGCACCTCTTTTACAAGATGTTGGCGTTTAAGTCAACTGATCACTTATGAAACACTAGAAATCACCTAAGTTCTTTCAACTTCTATGAACAACTGGCACGGTTTTTTTTCCCCAGTGAATGCAGACGTCCCTGTATTCTCAATTGAGGAAGGCGCTTTTCACACTAGTTATTTTGGCTAGTTAAAAAATCTCAACCACATGTCTGCCTATAAATTCATAGATAAAGATTTAAGTTTATATTAGCATTTCAACTGTGGAAATTTTTTGTTTTGCTTCTGAAATCACCTCGAATTAACAGATTTCCTGGAACCTTACATCACATAGAAGTTTTATACAAGTTTCATATGCTTAGAATTATATAATAATTATATATTTCCCCATGAAGATGTGAGGGTGTTAAGTATTTTCTTAAAAATAGCTGCGAGTGTGTGTTTTTAAAATGGAGTCCTTATCTTTCACAAATATATGATGAACCATATAAGTGAAAATATGCCTGGGAAATCTTGAAATACAGAGGGTGGGGAGGTTAAGGCATAAACTGAAACCGTGAGTCTCTATAAACAGGGGTGGGTACAGGGGAACCATCACAGTTTCCGTCTTCTTTTGTCCAGCAAAGCTCTCGAGAGTGGACATTTTGGATACATTGCTAATGTGCTGCTTTTTGGAAGGGTTATTTATTTAGAAAAATCATCATCACA